>CABHPQ010159067.1:0-43636 GCA_902168405.1 Peromyscus aztecus
GACCCACGCTCCTGTAAAGCAACCCCAATAAAACTCACTGGTTCACCAAGCTGGGCTTCGGTGGTATATCTACTTTGTTCTGTTGTGAGTGAACACGTGTCTTGCGTCTCTCCAGGAAAAGCCTGTCACACAGCAGCCCCTCTAAAAGGTGTGCCATTGTCTGTCTAAAGTGGTGTTTTGAAGGTGGAGAGTTGTTGGGTGTGATCATGGTCTACTGAGAATGACCCCAGAGAGAGGGATACATTGATAAAGGAGAGAAAGACGAGACTGGACTGGTTGAGCTAGGATGAGAGAGTCCAGGGACACAGAGAAGGGTTGACATAGAAGCAGGCATTTGGTTGGCATCCTTTGTAATGGAGGAAGTGAAGGTAGACTATATGTGTAGTTGGAGGAAGAAGGTCAGAGTCCCCAATGACAACTTCTGCTTTTTACAGGAAGTGTGTGGCAGTGTTTTCTTGCAGAGAGGAAAGCCTGTAGCAAGAGCCGTGAAAGAGATTTGTGGAGAAAGAAGATTCTAGATATGGAATGCATGTGCATGTCAGAGCTTTCATGGAAGGAGAGAATTCGTGAATTCTCTGAGCTGCAGCAACGAAGGTCTGGTGCTTCTGATCCTAGAACTTCACACCCAACAATCTCCTATTCTTCCAGTGCAGTGGGAGAGAGCCCCAAACAACGTGCCTGGAGAACTGGAGCTGGTCCTGCATCTAGTGTGAACACACCTTGGGTCAAGTTCACATCTGAAGTCAAATTCTGGACTTTTGCATTCTCTTGGCAGGTCCTGGCTGACGTGCCAGATGGTCGTGTCCCTTGGCGGGCCATGAACTTCCCTCAAACCTGCACGTGTGAGGCGGGTGAGAGCCATAGAGGCTGAGAATCCCAAACCCCACTTGGCCAAGTGCGGCCTCAGCCCAGCAGATGGAGGAAGTGGAGCTGGCGCTGCAGAGATCTTCTGCTCACAGGGTGCTGTTGAGACTGTGGTGAGCAGGACGCTCCGCCTTGCCTGACAGCTTAAGAGGCAGCTGCCACCGCTGCCCCAACCTCAACCCGAGTCCTCGGCTACAATGCACATGACCTTTCCCCACCTCAGAGTCTTAAAATGACTCATTTCCTTCTTGAGCTGTTTTTCAAGGTCGGCTCCATTCTCTGAGGTCTGATCCTCACCTGCCAGCCACTTGCTTGGCACTGAGACAGCACTCCTCTAGCCAAGCAGATCGACGTGCAAGCTTACGGTGTTGTCCCCATGTTTAGAGACTATATTTACACAGTGTCTTTCCAGAAGGACAATGGCTCAGTTTTCCCTGGGAGGCACTTCCCCTTCCTCTTCTCCTCTAATCTGCTACACCCCACCTTTTACACAGTACTCTAAATTCTCTTAAAGTTATCTACTTGTTTATTTGTGTATGTGTTAATGCACACATGTATATATGTATGTGAACATGTGAGTGGAGGCCAGAGGAGAAACCTGAGTGTCATCCTCTGCCACCCACGTCCTCTGAGACAAGGTCTCTCATTGGCCTGGCAGTCACCAACTAGGCTAGAATGGCTGGCCAGCAGCCCCAGGGATCCTCCTCTGTCTACTTCCCTGTGTTGGGTGGGACTAAGTGTGTGCACCACCACAGCCACATTTTTACCTGGGTTCTAGGATTTCACTCGGGTCTTTATGTTTGCAAGGCAGGCACTGGACTGATGGAGCCTTCTCCTCAGAACAGTATTCTAAAGTTGAAAGAAAGACATCAAGATGCTCAGAGAGATTTCAGTTCTGGATGGTGGGGTAGACACAGCAGTGTTAGTTCAGCAGGGGTGTGTAGTGGAGAGTCCTTACCTGGAAGGAGCCATGATCACTTTGAAGGCGTTTGAAGGCTCATGGTGATCTGGGGAGCCAAATTCGGATCCTAATGCTTGCCTAGCAAATGCGTTATCCACTGTCCTGTCTCCCCAGTCACCTCTGAATATTTTAAATATAAGGCTGGTTGAGTCTGTGGATTCAGAACCTGCAGAAGCAGAAGGCTTTGGGGGAATTCCTACAGAACTGTAAAGCTAGAGCTCTGGCTCTGGACCCAAAGGAACTGCAGTACTAGCAAAGAATGAACCTAGCTCTGTGCTCCAGTCATGTCTCTGAGTAGGAGGGCAGCACCCAGGATAATCTCCAGGATTATTTTGTTGTCTAGCTCCTTTCTGTCTCTCTCTAGAGCAGTGTGGCCAGGAAAAGTGAGGATTACATTTGTTTGCCAACAATCCGTTTTGGGATTAATTGATCCTGATTAATTGATCAGAGAGTGAGAAGGTCTTCCCACTGGGGCTGGGAGGTAGGAAGGAGAGAACGGTGAGATATTAAAGCTAGAAAAAGAACGGGTGTCTGTAAGAACGCTGGCTTTTGTGGAGCGGGGTTCAGGATAAATGACTGTGGTGGACTTGATGTGGTAACAGCATGGGATAGATCCAGCCGTGGATTCATCATGGAAGATGGTTGTGGAGATTGCACAGTGGTCATCCTCCTTGGCCTCTGCCCATCAAATGCTGGCAGCCCTCACCCCGTCATCATGTGGCCAGTGTTGCCCTTCTAACTTTCTACAATGTCCCCTGGGAATGACAGCTCCTAGGTAGAACCTCTGCCCATCCAGGACGATAGTAGTAGTACTGATGGGTTAGACATGGGTAGGCCCATGATTTCTAGAATGCTTTGCTAGGTGGCCATGCAGCAAGGTAACGTAAGGAAACGAACTTAACTCCCAGCACCCGAGTTAGGTGTCTACTAATAACAGATAAGAGGTCAAGTTAGATGGTGGTACTATTTCCTATGGTGGTGTGCTGGTTAGCTTCAACTGTCGAATCACCTGGGATGAGAATCTTAATGAGGAGTTATCGAGTTCAGGTTCGTCTGTGGGCATGTCTGGGGCAGTTGTCTAGATTGTTAATTGACGTAGGAGAATCTGGCCTACTGTGGGTAGCACCATTCCCTAGGCTGGGGCCCTGACCTGTGTGAGAATGAAGAAAGCTAGCAAGCAAAAAAAGTAGAGAGTGTGGGTGCACCCTTCTCTCTCTGCTCTTGACTGTGGGTGTGATAGGACGGACTGGTCGCTTGAGCTCCTGCCTGACGTCTCTGAAATGATGAAGTTGGGAGTCAAATAAGCCCTTTCCTCACCGCGTTGCTTTTCGTTGGTGTATTTCCTCACAGCCCTAGGAATGAAACTAAGGTAGCATGAATGACGGGTCATTTCACCTGTCAGCTTGGCTAGGACGTGCTCGGACAAGCACCAGTCTAGATGTTTCTGTGAAGATAATGTTAAGACGAGTGAACACATATGCCAGTAATCCTTGAGTAAAGCAGACTGTGTTCTGTAGTGGGTGTGGGAATCCTGCCTCCAGGGCTGCTGCTGCTTACCCTGGCTCTCCAGCCCGCAAAGCCGTGACTTCCCAGCTCTACAGGGACATGAACCAAATCCCTTAAGAGAGAAAATCACCCTTGGCTGAGGCCCCAGCTCTATGCCAAGAAGCGGACTTGTTTGCAACAGGAAGGATGGTCATCTGGCTAGATACTACTAGCCAGGAAAAACAATGATCGAGATGATTAAATTCCTTGCCTCGGCGGGGTCAGCCATTGGCTGTGGGTGTCTGACTTCCTTTTTTCCTTTTTCAATTGGTAACTTGCAGGGTGGCTCCATTCTGTACTTCTGTGTCTGAATCATGAACACGACCTTTTCTCTCTGCCTTGTATTTACAGCTTCATCTATGTAGTAGCTTGCTTGACAGCTGCAGAAAACTTAAAATCCAATACATATCTACTCCTATGATATCAGTACCTACTCTTACTGCGTGCTCTGTTCTACTCAGCTCTATCCCAGCCCAACACCCTGTCTTATTTGTTTCTTTTTCTTTTAAAGCTGTCTGAAATTCACTAAAATCTCCTGGAGAACTGTCTCCAGGGCTCTTGTCTCTATACCCGGCTCCACAGATGCCCAAGTTCTTGATACAAAGTGGCAGATTATTCACACATAACACCCGCCCCTCTTCTGTGTATTAAACCGCCTCTAGAGTACTCCTAATACCCAACCCCACGGAAATGCTCCGTCAGTACTTGCTCTACCGTGCTGTGGAGGAAGCAATGGCAAGGGACATCTGTTGATGTTTAGAACAGACCCAGTGGTTCTTCCTGAATGTTCGCTGTCTGGGATTGGTTAAGTCTGAGGATTTGGAACCTGTGGACGTAGAGAGCTGACTATAGTTTATGACTCAGCTGCAGTGTAGAAAACAATGATTTAGGAAATAATAAGGAAACACACAGGGTATTGTGAACTGAAAAGATAATACAGAAATAATGAGGGTTCTTCCCAGATAGGAAGCTGGGCATACTTTTGAGGGTCCCTCCTGCAGGCTCCCTGGCAGGCTGCCTGACTCAGCCTCTCTCATTCTTGGCAGCTGCCAGTGTGAGGAAGCCTTCAGCCTTAGCTGGTGCCTCAGGCCAGGGCTCCACCCAGGAGCAGTCACTCTGTTCGTGGTCAAGGGCAGACCCCAGATCAGAGATCCCTTTCACAGAGGCCCGTGGATTTCCTCTGTCTCCCTCGAAGTCTGTGTTTCCAAACTTCTGCTCAAGATCATGAAATAATTTCGTGAGCCTCAGATGTAGAGGAGGGGGCAAGAACAAAACAGTGGTAGACACATGTGGACTTGCCTCGCATGTGTGAAGTGTGTATGGTGTACGTGGAATGTAGGATCTGAGTCTGTCTGTTTTGTGGTATATACGTTTGTCGTGGGGAGAATGTGTCTATGGAGTATTATATGGAGTATTAGTGTATTGTGCGGGTGTAAGACAGGGTAGACAGGAAAATTGAGGGGACTCAGGAAGGACCAGAAGTCCCTCACTTCCGTACCTGGTTTGCATTTCTTGCTGGCTGAGCCTGGAGGGCGTCAATGCCACCAACACTGGAAACTGTGAAGCTTGTCTGCAGAAAGCCAGCACGTGCCTTTCTAAGGGACTTTCAACTGGGGAGTAAAGGTACCAAGCGAAACAAGCTTGCCTGAGACTGAGCGGGTTGGAGGTCTGTGACCTTTGATGTTCACCTCGTCAGTTTCCCCCTCTCATCCCTAGACGTGAGCAATAACTTTTGTAAACTACCTTGCTATTTCATTTACAAAAGGAAATTATTTAAGGTAAGACAGCTCATATTTATTACTTAATTTTAAAACTTGGATTAACTTCTGAATAATATCTTCCGGGAGAGCGTAGTTTAAAAACCATGAAATATTACTAAGACATGTAGACACCACCATTCTTGCTTAAATCTAAAGCATATACTATTTCCCTTTCTTAATAACCTGACTTTGTTTCAACTGACTCATGCTAGAATTAATCTCTGTGGCAAAGATCCCAGCCATATCTTAGTTTCCTAAGTGGGATACACCTCAGACTTCAGTTGACAGCTCTGTCTCCTGGGGCTGCTGGCAGGTGTGTGTGGTGTATGTCTCGGTGAGGTTTGGTGTGTGTGTGTGTGTGTGTGTGTGTGTGTGTGTGTGTATTATGGTGTGTGGAGGTAGGTAGTGAGCGGTGATGAGAAGGCTCTTACTCTGAGGCTAGTGGAGCATCAGCTCCAGGATCCTAGCTCACTCTTTATGAATCTCTGTACCTAATCTGGGATATTTCTTGAAGATTTATTTTACTTTTATTGATATGTCTCTCTGTATATGTGCACATGTGTAAAAGTGCCCTCAGAGGCGGGAAGAGAGTGTTGGATTTCCTGGAGCTAGAGTTGTAGGTGGTTGTGAGCTGTCATGTGGGTGCTGGGAACAGAACCTGGGTCCCCTCAAGAGCTGCCAGTGTGTTTAACTGTGGAGTCATCTCTCCAGCCTCCTAATTTGGTTTTTGAATATTACCTTATTGTATTCTTTTTCTTAAAGAAGGGATATAGTGTTAGTTTTCCATCACTAGAATGAAATGGCAGTGATAAGCAGCTTACAATGAGAACAGGTGTTTTGGGGCTCAGGATTCTGGAACCCAGTGGCTTTGGAGCTCTGGTGAGGGTAGCATGTCATGGTAAGGGTGTGTGGCCAAGCAAAATCCACTCCAGAAGCAAGGGGGAGGGGAGACTAGCATCCCACAGTCCCACATCTCACTTCCAATTCTGTAAGTGAGTCACTGCGAGACTCAAAACCATGTAGATAATATAATTCTAGAAAAATGGGGCTTGTGATAACTCAGTCTATAAAGTTCTTACTTTGCAAGCATGAGAATTCAATGTCAGACCTCAGAACCCACATTAAAAAAAAAAAAAAAGGAAAAAGCTGGGTGTGGTCATATGCACAGGTAACCTTGGCACTGTGGGGATGGAGATGGGCAGATGGAACTGGGCTTACCCAACCAGGCTAAACTAATTAGAGAACCTCAGGCCAGTAGCAGACGCTGTCTCAAAACAAACCAACAAATCAACTAACTAAAAAAACCAAAAAACCAACAAGCAAGATTGAACTCTGGGCTCCACACAAACCAGTATCTACACAAACACTCATCACACATGCACCCACATGCACACGTACACACGTACGTACGTACACACACACACACACACACCATACAAAAAGGAAACAAAATGAAAGAATACTTTGACATCCAGATGTTTCTTGCTCATTTCATTCTATGTTGAAAATACAGGAAGCAGCAATGAAATGTGCTGGCTGCAGCTTACCTACCAGATACCTCAGCTTTGCCCTGGGAAGAGTCAGTGGCTCCCCTCTTGACCACTGGGCCCACTGAGAGCTGTGGTCACTGATGCTGTCCAGGACCATGGAGAGAGAACTGATAGCTTAGGAAAAGAGTCAGATTCAAGATCCGCAGTACAGTCTCTCAGGCTCGATTTCTTGCAATGCCAGACCATGCCGAATCAAACCACTGCAACGTAGGGATGGATGTCTGTCCATGTCTTTAAAAAAGTTAACAACCCTGAAAACAGAGAAGCTTGTAAGTGTTGAGTCACACCCCAACCCCCATTCATATGTTGATGTTGCAACTTTATCTGATGTTGCAACTGTGATCTTAGAAATATGACTGCATTTGGACTATAATCTTTAAAGAGGTTAAATGAGGTTATTAGTTTGGGCTCTAATTAACGACTAAAAAAAAAAAGAGATTTGTTTATTTTGATGGTACTTGCATATGTGCCCTGCCTGTATATGTGTACCATGACCATGCCTGGCACCCAAGGAGGCTGGAAGAGGGTGTTGGATCCTCTAGAACCAGTTACAGAATGTTTAACCCCTATGTGGATGCTGAGAATTGAACCAGAGTCTTTTGCAAGACTTGTAACCACTGAGACATCTTTCCAGATCAGGACGCATGCCCAGGAGAAGGACCACGTGAAGATTCAGGAAGATTCCATCCACTAGGATAAGAAAACAACCCTGTGCATACATTAATTCTAGAGTTTCAGTCTCCAGATTGTGAGCAAAAATACTTTTGTTGTGGGAGCCATCCAGGCTGTGGCTCTTTGTTAGGGCAGTCCTAGGAAAACCATTCGGCGGCCATCTTTTGGGTCCCATAGCTCCTTTTCTATTAGGAAACAGTGACCTCTGCTGGCTCTTTATGTTATTGACTCAAAACTAATGACTTCCATGTGTGAACTGTGGCGAATTAAGAACAGGGTCTTTAGATGTTCTTTACAAAGCCCTTTATGGAACACGCATAAACAATATAGAATTTTATGGAATTATTATTTTTATTTATTTCTGTTTTGGAGACAGGGTCTCATTATGTAGCCTTGGCTGGCCTGGAGCTTACTACATAGACCAGGCTGGCCTCCAGCTCAGCTGTCTCCCCGAAGGCACACACCACCAGACTCAGCTGTTTGCTCATCTTTAATCAGGTGTTAAAATACGATTGTTCCTCCTCCCCTGGGTTCTGCATTGACCAGTTTAACAAATCACAGACAGAAGATATTGGAAAAGAAGTTAATCTGGCCTGGGGAGATGGGCAGTGCAAGGCACCTGCTGTGCAAGCCTTAGGACCCGAGTTCAGGGCCCCAGCACCCCTGTGAGAGCATGGCTTGACAAAGCCAGAGTCCAAACTCTAGTGCATGTAGGTTAGAGTGTTAAACTGTCCTCCAGCTTCAGCCTCAGTGCCGCTGGTGTGAGCGGGAGCAACCAAAGCAATCGATTTTCCCAAGGCTGGGGGTGGAAAAGGAGAGCTTAGTCTCTTTAGTGCTAGGCAGGGCCCACATAGCCTTCTGGGTTGGTTTGTTTGTTTGTTTGTTTGTTAAATAGTACTAAAACAAAATGAAAGGGAAGCACTCACAGCTGGGATCCAGATGTGGATGTCATTCAATGGTTCCAACAACCTTTTTGTCTTTCAGCGTGGGTTAGGTGTGGCACATTTTTGTAGAGAGCCAAGAATGCCCTTTTCTGGATGCACAAGAGAAATCTGATTGAAGCAATGAAGAGGTTAGTCTGTCCAGCCTTGGTCTCCAGGAGTCTGTCTGAGAAGGGACAGCATTTATGCATTTATACATTTCTACAAGGAATGTCTTGGCTCACGTAGCTGCTCGGAGGGGAGGCACTGTGCTCACCATCCCTTTAGGAGAGTAAGGCAGCTCCCGGTGGCTGCTGACTTGAACTTCTCATTAATTCCAAGACTGTGACAAATTTGAGGAGGCCATCTTGGGGACATGTCACATGCAGGGATTCAACAGTGAACTGGAAGTCACAGACCCTGCTCGACTCTGCATTTCCTTGCACCCCTACCATGCGCTCCACCTGGACAGAGTGATGGCCATGGCTAAGGTCTTGGTGGGCTGAAAGCGTGCATGAATTTTTAAATCCTTTGGATCCAGTGAAATACCTCTGCCTCCCCAGAGATGTGTAGTTGGATGAGTCTATGTTCTGAAATGTGGGAGCCTTTTCTGAGAACACCCCACCAAGAGTGAGGCAGAGCAGTTTCGGAGAGCAGAGCATGGCGACTTTGCCCTTGACACCGCAGAACCACTCAGCGAGCAGCCGCAGCGTTGGCTCTCATTTTATGTACAACGATAATTATGTCTGATGCTCTGTTGCCTCCCGCAGATTAGACAGCGCCAGGGGAGGCCTGGGTGGTTGAAGGTGAGGACTCACGGAGGAAAAGGAGTGGCCAGTGGGGTAGAGGCACGGTGACTTCGACAACAGGCAACACCAGTGGAGCACCACCGTTCCTGGGCTTGGGAAAGCTCTTACCGGCTGCGCAGCGCCGGCTCTGCCACCTCCACGGAGGGCTCGCTGCTCCGAGCTCTCAGCGCCGCTGCTCGAAGCTCTCAGCGCCCTGTAGATGGTTCTGCTTCTCTACTCGGCTTCACCCTTGGTGGCTGCTCTGTGGCGTGACCAGGGTGTCTCCTTTCCCTTCCTTCTTCTCATTCCTGTCTCAGCCTCTGAGACACCACGGAACTGACACACCAGTTCTGATTATGTGCAAAACTGGCCAACAATGGCCAAGAATTTCTTCCTGAGATCTGGATTAGTTGCAATTTAGCAACTGGACCTTGAGCAACAGTTTCCTCTGAGTGTAAAAATGCTTGCAATCGAGGCACATATTGCTTTATATGATACACCATCATCATTATCATTGTTGTCATAATTGTCACCATCATCACCATCACCATCATCATCGTCACCACCATCATCACCACCACCATCAGCATCACCACCACCACCACCACCACCACCACCATCAGCATCACCACCACCATCATCATCCTCATCCTCCTCATCCTCATTTTGAGACAGGATCCCATGTAGCCTGGGATGGTCTGGAAGTCTCTGTGTAGCCAAAGATGGCCTTGAACTCCTGATCCTTCTGCCTCAACCTAGTGAGTGCTGGGATTTCAGGAGTGTGCCACCACTCTAGGTTTATGTGGGATTGATGGCGAGGCTTCATACACGCCAGGGAAACACTCAACCCACTGAGCTACATTTCCAGCCCTATGCAATGTATTAGTATTTTTGTCCTCTGGCATCTGCCTTGTGGTTCACATGTAATATCTTAACTTCTCCTTCTCCAAAGTGTCAAGTCATTCTGGTGTCTTGTTCAATCTGGTCTTTTCCTGTCTCCACAAAAGGTCCCCAGCACTTCCTCCTTGTGAGCAGTCTCTTGAGAGGCCTTTGTCCCAGAGTAACTTAGTTACCATCTCTAATATATCTACACTGCAATTTATGAAGTTCTTGTTTTATGTATGTGGAATACACACACACACACATACACACACACACACACACACACACACACACACACACACACACACGTATATTCCCCCCTTAGGGTTTCTTTTGCTGTACTAAAACCATGAGGAAAAGCCACATGGGGAGGAAAGGGTTTATTTCAGCTTTCAGTTCTACATCACAGTCCATCACTGAGGAAGTCAGAACAGGAACTCAAACAGGGCAGGAACCTGGAGGCTGGTGCAGAGGCCATGGAGGGGTGCTGTTTACTGGCTTGCTCCTCATAGTTTGCTCAGTCTTTCTTATACACCCAGGGACCACTGGTCCCGGTGACCCCACCCACAATAGGTTGGGCCCTCTCACATCAATCACCAGTCAAGAAGATGTACCACAGACTTGCCCCCAGGTCAGTCTGGTGGGGGCATTTTCTCAGTTGAGGTTTCCCAAAATTACTCTCAATTGACATAAGATTATCCAGCACTATATACATGCATTTATTTTTCTTTGTTCTTGAGAATTTCATAAAGATATATAATGAAATATGATTAGATTTACTTCCCCCATCTCCAACTCCTGCCTTATTCCCCCCAACAATTCTCACTCCCAATTTCATGTCTTTTTTTTCCTATAACCCACCAAGTCCAGTTAGTACTGTACATATGTGCATGGGTGTGGGGCCATCCCCTAGAGCAAGGCAAACCTACCGGTGGACACATCCTCAAAAGAGAATGATTCTCCCTCCCCCAGCATCTTCAGCTGTCACTAGCTCCTCAGTAAGGGGTAGGGCCTGGAGATTGTCTATCTCACTGTCCTGGCTAGTTTAAACACCAGCTAAAGTTATCCAAGAGGAGCAATTGAAGAAAATACATCCGTAAAATTGGGCTGTATACAAGCCTGTGGGGAATTTTCTTAATTAGTGATTGATATAGGAAGGCCCAGACCATTTTGGATGGGAACACTCCTGGGCTGGTGGTCCTGGGTTCTATAAGATTCTATAAGAAAGCAGGCTGAGCAAGTTATGGGGAGCAAGCCAGTAAGTAGCACGCCTCCACGGCCTCTGTATCAGCTCCTGCCTCCTAGTTTCTACCCTGTTTTGAGTTCTTGCCTTAGCTTCTTTCAGTGGACTGTGATTCAGGATATGAAAGCCAAACAAACCCTTTCCTCCCCAGGTTGCTTTTGGTCACAGTGTTTCCTCACTGCAATAGAAACTGTAACCATGACACCCACCTATGCCGGAATTTTGGCTGGCTTGATCTTACATAGGTCATGGACAGGTAACTACAGCTACTGTGAGTTCACGAGTATGATAGCCAAGTCGGGTCTGGATGACAGCATCTCACAACACTCCTCACCACCCTCCAGATCTTACATTCTTCCTACTTTCTCTTTTGAGATGTTCTCTGAACCTTGGCATGTAGTGAGTGCATTCCTGCTGAGCCCCTGGCCTGGTTCCAGAGAGCAGCATCTAGCCCTAATCCTTCCTTTGTTTAACCACACCATTTGTTTCTCTTACCTTTTGTTTCTCTTATTGCCCTATGTGAATCTTGTCTGAGAGTCAAGGTTCAGAGAGTCCTCCAAGGATCAAAAGCCTATGCAAAACTTGGTTCAGGAAACCTGGAAGACCGTGGTACCTGATAAATCAAGTAATTTGCACTTGGCATTTGGTCTCTGGGAGCTCCCTTTAGGTTGCTTTGAAGGTACAGAAATTAACTGGCTAAACTGTAAATAGAGAGTAAATAAAAGTGCTCTAGGTGAAGGGAAAGTGCTTGAGCCCTTCGAGGCTGAACCCCTCCCCCCTGCAGCCATGAAAGGCTAGATTCATTCTTAAGATGCCTCTGAGTCTTTTTCCCACTGATCTGGGTGGATCCACACACCCGTGTCATGACCACACAGTTACATGGGCGTGTGTGTAGGGTGTGGTGGATCTAAGTATCTTATTTAGGGCTAAATACCCAGTCTAAATCTCAGCATTTTGACCCGGTATGCATGTCTCCATTGACTGCTGAAAAAGAAGCTTCTCTGACCAAGGTTGAGAGCAGCCCTGGTCTATGGATATAAACACAAGTATTCAGAAGGCAAGTTGACAACATGAACATGTAGTAAAACAATAACAGGTTCTACCCTTGCTGTGGATCATTGTTAATAATAAAGCTGATTGGCTGGTAGCTGGGCAGGAAGAGATTGAGCATGAGAGGAGAATTCTGGGAAGAGGAAGGGTGGAGTCGGGGCAGATGCCAGCCAGCTGCAGAGGAAGCAAGGTGTGTAGAAAATGAGCTAACAAGCCACAAACCATGTGGCAAATCATAGATAAGAATTATGGGTTAATTTAAGTATAAGAGCTAGTGAGTAATAAGCTTGAGCTACCAACTGAGTATTTATAAGTAATACTGAGCCTCCAAGTCAATTATTTGGGAAGCAGCTGCTGGGTATTTGGGAGTTTCTGGCAGGACACAATTTTCTGATTACATATGGCACCCAACATGGGGTCTTTGATGGAGTTGAAGACTAGGTAGTTATAATTATAGTTTTCCTTAGTTATAATAAAAGGTGAATTAGATACGAAACTTTAGACTCACAAAGATAGGATAGATGATAGAGTATTTTCTGTAATTTTGTCAAATACAAATAGACTGGATATTGTAACTGTAATTCTTACTTGATAACTGTTTTTGTTGTATATAATTATATTATGTTTACTTTTTAATTAGACAAAAGGGGAAATGCTATCAATTATGCTTATTGTTAATAATAAAGCTGATTGGCCGATAGCTGGGCAAAAAAAGATTGAGCGAGAGAGCCAAACTAGGAGAATTCTGGGAAGAGGAAGGGTGGAGTTGGGGCAGATGCCAGCCAGCTGCTGAGGAAGCAAGATGTATAGAAAATGGGATAACAAGCCACAAACCAGGTGCCAAAGCATAGATAAGAAATATGGGTTTATTTAAATGTAAGAGCTAGCTAATAATAAGCCTGAGCTATTGTCCAAACATTTGTAATTTATATATATATGTACATATATATATATATATTTTTCGAGATAGGGTTTCTCTGTGTAGCTTTGGAGCCTGTCCTGGAACTCACTCTGTAGCCCAGGCTGGCCTCGAACTCACAGAGATCCTCTTGCCTCTGCCTCCTGAGTGCTGGGATTAAGGGCATGCACCACCACCGCCTGGCTGTAATTAATATAATTAATATAAGAGTTATTATTTGGAAGCATCTGTGGAATGGGGGTAGGACAGAGAAACTCTGTTTACATATCCTAGGGAATCTGACATCTCTAGCCATGGGCCTTTGAACGGGATTACAGTACCAGACATGGAATTTCCTTCTGTAGAACAGGCCTAAATCCATGTAGAAAGTACTGGTTACCACATACCAGTCATGCTGTTCTTGCACTAGTGAGCACTTCAGGCTTTGCAGGTAGCTATTGTAGTATGCAGGGTCCAGCACCATATTTTTTTCTAGTATATATGTAAGTATTTGCTTCATATTTATGTGCCAGAATTATGTAAAATGGAACATAGGAAACAAAGAACAGAAGACCCAATCTCTTTCCCAGATTATCTAAGTATGCATGGTCATAAGCATAAGACAGATTTCCTCAGCCCCTCCAGCATGGACAAGAAATGCCGCCTTCTCTCCTCTTGGATGATCAGGAAACGATGTTATTTTCATATCTGACGCACCTCTATGGACTCCATGTTCTCCCTTTCCTAATCAAGCAAGCCTATGAATTTGGGCCGTTGTTGAGGGGAAATTTGAAGTGTTCTCCGTCAGGTGTGTAGGAGGAGTCATCCCTCAGAAGCAGTGGTACCTAGTAACGAACTCCTGCATCACACAGCTTTGGACAGTGGCTCAGGGTGTAGCTGCCGAGCACGGCTGGCAAAGACGGACTGTTTTCTACATGTAGATCTTATTTCAGAGAAGTCAGTGGACTCCCCACCCACTTTGCATCTGAAGTGCTGGTTGGCAGCCTTGTACCGAGAGATAAGTCCTTGCCTTTCGGGCTGCTACTGTCCTGTCTGTGGAGGAGGACGGTCTACAGGTGGCCTGTGCAAGCTTGGCTCAGCTCTGCTGGTTCTGGACCTGGGTGTCAGGTTCCTAATATTGAAAAGCATGAAAATTCACTCCCCAGGAGTGGTGTGAAAATTCAATAGAAACAATTTTGTGTAACTTTGGACTGGCTCGAGGATGGCTGGATAAACACTTTCTGCCTGTGATAACTTTATATCAGAGTTCGAAGTCATTTTCCTTGATAACAAAGTAGACATAGCCAGTTGTCATGGCAACTGCAGCTCCAGTAGATGGGAGGTGGAGGTAGGGGGACCAGAATTTTGATGGCAGAGTGGGCTAAACAGAGAGACATCTCAATGATGTAATTATATTAATCTCAAAAAGGAGAATAATTTTAAAAGAGTAGCTTCAAGGAACAAAATATGTCCATATTCTCTGAGTATAGCTATTTCATTAAAATGAGAACAGGTAAGAGTTGTCATAAATGGAGTTGCCCACAGAAAAGTTTTTCTCTTATTGTTTATCAGCCTCTAGTAATTTGGTACAGTCCTTGCTTCCTTTAAAGAACTGTCCTGCAGGTAAGCTTTTGTTAGCTGTGATGGCAGGGCCAGGGTGACTCATCTGTCTCCTTGCGCCAGCTGACGGCCTGGCTCCATGTCCATGACCATTGATCCTAATCCAGTGTGTGAACATACACCAGAGCTGCTTCAGAGCGAATCACTCCCGTGTTCACTTTCTGTTGCCGTGGTAGACACCAAGGTCTGTTTAGCTTATAGATTATATCCCATCATCAGGGGATGCCAGAGGCAGGAACTCAAGGCAGGACCCTGGAGGCAGGCCCTGAAGCAGAAGCCGTGGAGGGGTGTGCCTGATTGGCTTGTTCCCCACGGCCTGTTCAGTTTGCTTTCTTACACAGCCCAGGACCGCCTGCTCAGGGAAGGTATCACTCATGCTGGTCTGGACCCTCCCACATCAATCATTGATTAAGAAAATGTCCCCATAGGCTTACCCACAGGCTAATCTGATGTGAGCAATTCCTCCCAACGACTCTACCTTGTGTCAAGTTGACAAAAAACTAGTGTATTAGTCAACAGTTGACAGCTGTTATGGCCACTATAACCAGAAGGTGGCGCTGTTTCTCAAGGAAAGAGGTGGAAGCCTGCAGAGCGGCTGTGAGTACTTTTCCGTGTGTGAAATGACCACAGCAGGCGGTGATGATGGCCCCATCAATTCCTTCGTTTTACTGGCAAGACACGGAGACCAGAGATCAAGAAGGCGCAAACCAAGTTCTCTTGCACGAAGTCACACCACAGATTCCTAATAGAGGCGAAGCTAGACACGAGAGTCCCCGTTCATTTTTCTGCAATTTCCCCAACAGTAAGGGTTTATTCTGATCCTAAAGGGTCTTCTCTCTCCCTCTCCCTCTCCCTCTCCCTCCTCCTCCCCCCTCTCTCATACACACACACACACACACACCATTCAGGCAGACACACACAGAGATACATACACCAGATACACAGAGACACACACACATACACAAACACACAAATACACCACCACCACTACACCAACCAAATAACTTGAAAACAGAGTGAACCATTTGATACCTACACTTGTGATATTTCCAAAGAATTAAGTTGTTGAATTCCTTTTCTATTCAAATGTCTATTGTTTTCAATTACAAGCCTGGTTCAAGGTGCAATTTATCATAAGTGATTTTAATATATTTGTGATTTAATAGTCTACCTCATATTTTCACACATTTAAATGAAGAAAATAATCATTATGGATGGCATTAAACACTGTATTGTCTTCCTTGAAATGCAGGTAAAATACTTTAAAATTCTGTGTAATACAGATGACTTTGGAAGGGTCTCATAGGTAATAGAAACCTCCCTATGGCAGCCATCTTCGGCCTCTGCTCTTCACAGAGTGAAGCCGGCTAGGAATGGGCAGAGCCAGGACAGCTGCAGACAAGCAGAATCTGAATTCATCTTTTAGGAGCTTTCTACTCTGGTGTCCTCATAGTTTCTTGTCAACTAGACACAAGCCAGAGTCCTCTGGGAAGAGTGGACCCCAGTCGAGAAAATGCCCTCACCACACTGGCCTGTGGGCAAGTCTGTGGGGGCATTTTCTTGATTAATGTTGGATGTGGGAGGGCCCAGCCCATTGTGGGTGGTGCCATCCCTGGCATGGTGGGGTCCTGGGATCTATAGGAAAGTAGGCTGAGCAAGCCATGGGCAGCAAGCCAGTAAGCAGCGCCCTTCTGTGCCTCTGCATCAGCTCCTGCCTCCAGGCCCCTGCCCTGCTTCCCCCAGTGATGGACTGCGATGGTGACGTGTAAGTTCTATATTCTTTCCTCTCTGAGCTGCTTTTGGTCACGGCGTTTCGTCACATCTACAGAAAGCGCACGGGGACTCCTAGAACAAGGGGTTTTTCTTTACTTCAGGAGATGGTGGGCGCTGTGGAGTTGGGAATGGCTCCACTTCCTTCCTCTTGGTGGAGTTGGAATGCACTTAGTGTGTTTTAGAGACTCTCAGCTCACCGGAGTACGGGGTTTGCACCTGCACTGTTCTGAAAGCCTTTCTGGAGACACAGGCCACACAGCAGACATCATCGTAGCCCTCTGTTCACCCCACAGAAGTGGTTTTCACTGTTCTTCTGTCCTTCAGAACTAAGGGAGATTTGTGAAAACGGATGGTTTCTGAAATATGTTTTTCAGTACGTCCATTGCAGCGTTTGGGGCATATTTATACCAAGGGAGTCACTGTTTATCTGGAATTAAACTTAGATAGGTGTCCTCTACTCTATCTGGTGAACTCCGGTGTGACTAGGGTTCCTAGACTAGGCCACTGCGATGGAAATGTTCTCAAAGGGAAAACCATTTCTTTCCCTTCTCGGCCACAAGAGGGAGGGGCTCAGAGCCAGGGCCCACCTGGGACCGGTTGCCTTTCTCCTGCGGAGATGCCTGGATCCTGCTGCTGTGCACCCACCCTCTCTACTTGATAAACATCTAAACAAACAACCATGGAAAGTTGTTTCTAGTGAATAAAACACACCCGAGAAGGCCTCCAGGGGTGCACAGCGGGGTGGGGGATCACAGGTAGCAAGCACTGTGTGCTTAAGAGAAACCTCAGAGTGATTTTGGAAGCCACATGCACTGTTTGGATGTGGAACGTCTCCCTCCTCTTCCCTACAGTGATGTCTGCACACTGTGCCGAGAGTCAGGCCATTCACCTCCCAAATGAGAGAAGGTCCTGCTCCTCTTCTATGTTATTGATTATTATTTAGTATTACTTTGCGATTGTGAAGATCAAACCCAGGGCCTCACACTGCTAGGCCAGAGCTCCCCCACTAAGCTGTGTCCACAGCCCTCCTTTACTATTTTTTCCTTTTAAACCACACCTAAAGGCAAGGTTGCAGTGACAGAAATAACAGGGGTCATGCTCACTTGGGGGAATCACCTCTTGTGACTCTCGAGCTCAACAGAATGCTCTAGAACACAAAGTGTTTTCTGATTAGAGAAATGATGACTTCGCAGCAGTGGACTTAGCCAAAGTCGCCTTGGAGGTAAGTCCGCCATCTTCCCTTCTGTGATGATACATTATAGAACACCAGGGACTGCATTTACTAACACAGGGGGAGGTCACAGCTGGCTTTAGGGATCCAGTGTCCTCTTGGATGTCTGGGGACCTCTCTACGTGGCAGTGGCAGCAGCAGAGACCTCCAGCCTGCTGTAATATCTGTACTTCCTGCAGTAAAAGTGTGGCCCATTTTTTAGGGTAGTGCTGGAGTGGACCAAATAAGAAAATAACTTCTGCAGAAAAAAAAAAAAAAAAAGTCACAAGACCAATCCCACTGTGGCCATAGCTTCCGACTGTTTCACTTCTGCGTGAGGTGGTGGCTCACACCTGTGATCCCAGCACCGGCGGGGCTAAATGGGAGGGTTGTGGTGACGTCCATGCTAACCGAGGCTACTAGTCTGCTCCAGGCCAGCCTGATCTACAGTGTAAGATCTTGTCTAAAACACAAAACAAAACTAACGAACAACAACAACACAACCCGAACCACACCCTCATTTTAATAAAACACTTTATTTTTCATTATTAAAAAAAAAATCTGGGGTTGGGGATCTAGCTCAGTGGTAGAGTGCTTGTCTAGCAAGTGCAAGGCCCTGGGGTCCGTCCTCCGCCCCCAAAAAAAAAAAAAAAAAAAACCCAACTTCCTTGCTATCAAATTTTTGTCAATTGACAAAAAATACATACCCTTCAGGTGCTGAGAGTGTGTTGATACATATATACATTGTAAAATGGTGCACTATCAATCCAATTAACAAATACATCATTTCGTATGTTACCATTGTTCTGTGTATGAGATTTTTTTGTGAGGTCACCTCAGACACACTTTCTTAGCAAACTTCAAGATGGAGCACGCTGTTATTGATCCAGCGATGCTGCTCACTAAGTCTCGAGACAAAACAGTCCCAAATACATTGATCCTAAAATATCCCCGCCACTGACAATTTTATTCCCAGGGAATTAACCACACACTTTATCTTTGTTCCTTGGGCCTTATTTTCAGTAAAAAGCAAGAAGGCCTATTTGAAAACACATTAAATTGCTACGTAAATTAAATTGTGGCTCACACACAGACTTCCCTGAGATTCAGTGCAGACACTTTGGGCTGTCTTTCTGCTCTGTTCTGGTCCAATAGAGGCATGTTTGCGCTACTGGTTGGGTGGAAATTTTAAGAACTATTTTGAAAATTTGGGTAATGAACAAATTATAGTGTGCATTGCATTTGCATTTTTTATATCTGACATGTGCCCTTGTCATTAGTTATGGTTCAGATTTATGTTGTTGACGCTCTGTCTTAGAAACCTCAGATGGCAATACAGTTAAATGCTCAACAATGATAATAATAATGATTATAATAATAACCCCTCCTTTCAAAGTGCAAACTAGCAAGAAACTAGAGCAGCCATGTTTGAATATCCCTCCACCCCCACCCCAACCCTGGGAGGCTTTAGGGTGAACTTGCAAAAACTGGACAGGAAAGTGAAGTCTTTAAACACAAAATGTAAAGGTGAATGTTAATGGTGACATTATTTTTGTTTGCTTATTGGGTTTCCACTTTAAGATACAAGGGGAATTATGGATATAATTTACAGGTGAGGGATAGAAGTTGTGCCATTTATTTTTAGCAGCTGTATTAGGAAAAAAAAATACCTGATTGCAATTCTTGTTACCAAACTTAACTGTGTACACCACCGCAGACTTATGGCATGGAGATAAGCCAGAGAAAATAAAAATTAGGCTGCAAAACAGATGGCTGTGTGCTCTCTACCTTGCCAGCTTTTTTTCTTATATATCTGTAAAAAAATATATCATGTAGTTTCCTTTATCTTAATTATCACTGGGGGACCAGAGTTGAGAGGAAGGAAGAAGAGCTTTCCCAAGGACTGTGACACCAATGCCCCCCACAAGGAAATTCTGGGCACACAAGAAGCAGACTGGAAATTGTCTTCAGTGGCTTTTAATCGTGCCTAGGAAACAGCCCAGGATTCCCTGGAAGCCTCATCAACAGAGGGACACGTATTTATATTTATTTGTGTGTATGTGTGTGTGTGTGTGGTTGTGTGTGTGTGGTTGTGTGTGTGTGTGACTTAAAAACACCCTTCCTAGTGACTTGAGACTGAGTGGAGTTAGCTTCTCTCTTTCAGCTGTGATTGATCTCAGCACACGTGTGGAATTTTTATCTCTGGCACGTGTGAACTCGGCAGCCCCCATCAGCACATTTCCCTCCCCGGGACTCAAGTCCAAATGCGAACTGTTAAGCCTGAACCCTCCTCAGAGACAGGACGGAGCTGCTGACAGCTGAAATCATTCCACCCCTAAGCCTGAGGCCACGCAGGAGCTGGCTTAGGTCCCAAACCAGCTTGAAAGCCAATGTCCAGCAAAAGGAGGCGAGAGGCAATCTCTGAAAACCACGGGAAGGCGAAATGCCAGGTAACGAATACACGCAGGCTTCATTTTCAGAGTTTCCAGGGGGAGACTGGAGCCAGCCTGAAAGCAATAGGAACAGAAATAGCTGTGTGCTGCAGCGGGGCGGTGTTACCATATTGTACTCAACGTGAGGTTATTAATTTCACAGTTTTCACAGATAAGTTTAAACATAGGAACATGTCACAAATAAGCCTCGGTCTCAGGGAGGCTGCCCCAACTGGGATTTAACAGTCTGCAATTTTTAAATTCAGCCGAGTCCCCAAGGGCCAATCAATATTGGTGACAATTATTCTTAGCACAGGGCCCGAATGCAGGGGGTGTGTTTTTGTCCGTGGTATCAAGGTGGGAGAGTGTGATAGAGAAATAAGCCAATTCCCCAGTGGCGGGCCGCGGCTCCCGACAGCTGCAGCGAGTCCGCTGTGGGTCCCTTCGGCCTGTGTCTCCGGAATAGGCCCATAATGACCCCATTATTTTAACCCTTGAACATGAGCAATGTTTGATAGCTGGCTAGAAAAAGTCTAGTGTCAAACAAAGAGAGTGGGGGAGGGGGGGGGGGGGGGACGGGGGGGGGGGGGAAAAAACGTAAACAAACCAGACTCTCTGGAAGTGGCTGCGGGAGCATTGTACACACACACGGGGTTTATTTACACGCTCCGGTTTCTAAGTCACAGCCTCTCAGGGGCCAGTGCTGGGGACACAGGTATGTCCTCAGGAGGCCGAGGCCATTTACATTCTAGAAGGAGAGGGAATAAAACGATTTTTTCTCCAGTTATTTTTTTTTTTTTCTGAGGAAAGGTACTGGTTTATGCAAACGGATCCGTGTTCCCCCCCCCCCCTTTGAAGAGTTTTACTTAAACATATTTTGTTGTTGTCGTTTGGTTTATTTTTGAGGGAGTTGATGAGAAACAGTGAAAGTGGAGAATTGGGAATAGGAAGTCAGAGGTGGACCAGAGCTCACACTAACAGATCAAGTTCCTTTATTCAGTGGGCCTCGGGCTTAAGTGAGTTTAAGGCCCTAACCTTGAGGGATTTGCTGGCCACACTACCAGAGCTGGAGTTAGCTGGGGAGAGAAGGGTTAAACTGTTACAACAAATTAGAAAAGATGTGTGTTTGAGTTTTCTGGTCCTCGATGGAGAGTGTCTTTTTGTCTTTCTCGGGAACCTAATTCTGGCTTTCCATCTACTTTCACGTCCAGCTAATTAGTCATTTAAAATGTCAGATTGCCAGGGAGCTAACATTAGCTAATGCCGTTTTATAGTAATGAACAACAAAATCAAGCGGGTCAATACTGTGCTCGGTTTCCATTTGTGTTTTTATACTGGCAGTCTTCTGAAATAATTGCCACAGAGATGGGAGATTCTAGAACAGAAACAAAGGAACGAGCAGAAAAGTCCCCTGATAAAAACACTAGCCTCGTGGATTTGCTGCCCAACAGTTCAGCAGCCGTCTTGGAATTAAGGATTTTGCTTGTGGACTTTGTCTATTTTTCCCACTTTGAAAGGAAAACTGGAATGAACTGAGGGAAATACTAGAAGACATTTCAGGTCATAAAAGTCAGTTTGCTTCTATGAGAGTTGCAGGTTCCTGTGGCTCCAGTAAGAAAAGAGTGAGACCTGACTTTAAGATGGTTTTAATGATGTCTTGAGCCCGGTGTGGTGGCATATACACCTCTGGTCCCAGCTCTCGGGAGGCTGAGGCAGGAGGATCAAGAGTTTGAAGTCAGCCTGGGACACATAGGGAGTCTAAGACCAGGATGACTGAGCTGCGTAGCACTATCCTCTCTCTCAAACAGGGGACCTGGCAGGGGAGGTGGCCCTTTAGGTAAAATCAGCAGCTGTGTACACCTCACAGCTGGAGTCTGATCCCTGGGCCCAGAGTCAAAAGCCAGAAGCAGTGGTACATCTGTGGCCTCAGCTCTCCTACCCTAGATACAGGCAGAAATAGGAGAACTGGGTAGAAGCTTGAAGGCCAGCTAGCCCAGAGGCTGGAGCCCGGAGAGACTGACCAAGAGACCCTGCCTAAAAAAGGAGAGGATGGATTTCTAAAAGTTGTTCTCTGACCTCCACATTGGAGCTGTGGCATGTGGGTGTACACATACACGCATTCACAATAAACAGATAGATAGTTGAATGGGTTGTTGAGAGACAGGGGAGATGCTGGCTCAGTTGGTAAAATGTTTACCTTGCAAGCTAAGACCAGAGAATCCTTGGGGGCTCCCTGCCTACCCAGGCCAGCTTACCTGGTGATGTCCAGGCCAGGGAGAGACCTTGGTTTAAAAAGCAAGTGGTGGGCTCCTGAGGAAGGGCACTCAGGGTCATCCTCTAGTCTCACCCCACCCCCACATAAATAAAAAGGAAGAGGCACAGATGAAGCATCCATTCGATTCTAGTTCTGCGCTGCCTTGTAATCACGGTTCTTTCCCTTTCTTTGGCACTGTGGGGCTGGTGGTTGGATGTCAGCATTTTAAAGCTTAAACATACTTTGTCCTCCTCTGTTTCGAAGTGAGTGGAGATAAAGGTTCCGGAGAGCCATGACAACTTGTGCTTAATGTCATTAGACTTCTGGTTTGCATTATGGCTGCTAATTAGTTTCTGTCCTTAACTTTTTCCAATTAAAGCACCGAGTCCTTGGTGCTAAACACCTGGGCAGATTACCTAATTAGACGAAAGAAACATACACAGTCACTCACAGGTAATTATTTTAACTTCTGCTGCTTGCCTCTGGTGAAGGGAGGCTAGACTTTGCATCAGTGGTTCCGGCTCCTGGGTGAGGGAGTTGGTACCAGTTCCGCCTTCTACATGGTGCCGAGAACTTTTCTTACGTTAATATATGAGGAAGGTAATGCATGTCTTTTCTTCCCTCTGGAGAGAGAAAACACACAGGCCAGTCATTCCCCACCCCTGCTCCTCTCAGGAGCCAGGAGAACTCAGTGCTGTCTGACTGAACAATGTTCTGGAGCATTCTTGGAGACCTGCTGTTTGTCTTTCTTCCCTGGACACTGGAGGTGGGATGAGGAGACCCACGGCTCTGAAGGTGGGGTGTCTCTTCTCTGCAATTCAGAGTTGCGAATCCAATCTCTATACTTTACATTCTTTTAAATCAAAGCTTTGAGGATCTTTTAGCCACTGCGGTGATGCCAAGGGCCAGCCCCACTCACAGGGAAGCACATGGCTAGTCATTGCTCGTGACCCACGAGGTGTCTTAGTGAATTAGGATCTGCCAGGGCTTGGGGATTAAATGCAAGCAGCTGATGCTATTAACGGTTCAGTCAGTCAGGGTCATTTCAGCCCCATCCAGTCTCGGAAGACCCTCCCACCCCCAGAAGCACCCTGGCTACTTCCTCAGCATACTTCAGCCTTGGTTCACGCTCTCTCCCTTCAGCCACATCTTCCACCCTCTTCCCCTCAGAGGCCTGGCCCCTTCAGCCCCCTTCACTAAAACCTTTCCTAGAAGGGAAGCTCTGTGGCTCTGCATGTATGCCTCTGTGAGCCTCACTGGCCACCGTCTTATCTCAGCTCTGAGAGTATGATACCTCTTCATGTAGTGTCACTGGCCAGTGACACTGAATGCCCTTCTTCCATCCAGCTCCCAGCCCAACCAGAAGGAGGGTGGACAGCCTGTGAGCAAACGCATAAACACATGTTCAGAAGCCATGGCATAATACCAGCAGTGAAGGATCCTATTTTGAGTCAGGTAGGTGACGAGGGAGCCAGTGCAGAAAATACCAAGTCCTCTGTGCCCATCACTCCAATCATGTACCTGAGCCTCCCATGTCAGGCATTAGGCATCACCTGTGAGTGGTTCCCACTTTAGAGGAGTTGAAGCTTAGACTGGTCGGCAGGGCACACAGTAGGACCACGCTCAGTCTCACCAGCACATGTCCTTCTAGGTGGCCTCGTCACCTTCCTTCCTTCTCTTCAGGGCTATAATAGTGGCTGGGAGGCACAGAGCAGATAAATGCCAGAAGGTACAAAGAAGGCCAGCATGACTGACTTGTGAGTCTAGATCTGAGGACCCAGAGCCTAGTGGAGAACCCATGAGTGACATCCAAAGTCATGGACAAAGAATCACCATGTGGAGCTCACAGAGACAGCCAGTGTACTGGGGATGACAGTACTATGCTTTGAATTCAGTGTCAGAGTTCTGCAGGGACTCAGACCCAGGCCATCAGTGGAAAATGAGTCTTAGGACATTTGATGAAGCCGTGAAACAGATCCCTCAGGCAAGTCTAACAGATTTTGGCTCAACAGACAAGTCCTCAGCCTGCCGTGAGAGCTGAATGCTGTGATTTCAGCAACACTTAGCCTTGTGCCTGGACGTGACCCACACTCCATTATTACTATCATTATTACTATTTCCGTTTGAGATAGGGTCTTGCTATGTAGCCCTGGCTTGCTTGGAACTTGCTGGCCTCAGACTCAGAGGTCTGCTTGCTTCTGACCCCTCACACTTGGCATGATGCACCTTCTTTACCAACACGTCTGAGTCCCTTAATGTCACTCACCTTGTCACAGAGAAATCATGTTTCTATCCTGCTGTGATTAAATGTTGGTGTCTTTTCAGAAGTTGTCACTGAAATGTCACCTCATTGTGACAGTGGTGGAAGCTGTGGCTCCACAAATAACCGACGGCTTCGTGGACAGGACTAGGCACCCACTCCAAAAGCTTAATGCAGGAAGTCTCCCTTTGTCTTTCTGTGGAGGGTCCTGAAACTAGTCCCCACAGACAACCACAGCTGACTGTAACTCAGGGTGGCATGTGTTGCCACATGCATAAGCTTTATGAAATGATTTCTATAGTTAACCTGATCAGCAGATCACGTCGCATAGTTACTTTGTGTGTGTGAGGACGGTGTGAGGATGAGAACACTCAAGACGTGTCCTCAACAAATTTAAGTGTATTTCACTATTCTTGACTATGGTCACAATGTCCTACATTACGGCTCTGGAATGGGTTCATCTTGTAACCACATGGTTTCACTCTAACTAATGTTCAATTTCCTTCACCTCTAACCCTGTAAAACCACAGCTCTATTCTCTGCTTCAGTTTCTATGTACTTGACTGCTTCCTACTTCAACACAGAAGTGGTATTACAGGGTATTTTTATAGGAATGTCTGAATTGCTCCAGGTATCCCCAAAATCCACATTTTTGCAAAGACAAGATACTTTTTTTTTTTTTTTTTTTTTGAGACAAGGTTTCACTATGTGACCCCGGCTGGCCTAGAACTCACTAGACCAAGGTGGCTTAGAATTCATAGATATTGCCTGCCTCTGCCTCCCGAGTGTTGGCTCTAGAGGCGTATGCCACTCTGCCCAGCCAACATGTCCTTTTTAAAGGTGGAATGATGGTGTACTGTATGCATATAATGTTAAGATAAATATCACAATGAACAGAAAGCAGTAATGGAGCTTCAGATCGTAGGTCCATCCTTGGGAGTTCAGCCCTTTCTTTCCTTCCCACTTCTGTCTCAGGGATTCCTCACACAGATGTGCTGTTTTCTCCTGAGTCCAGGTTTATTCCCCTTCAAAAGTGTTCAATTCATCGCACTGAATTTCCAAGGTCGTTTGGGAGTCACTTGGAAATACAGCCTCAGCATTTCCGGTTCTGCTTGCTCAAATCCCAGACTGGGGACAGTTGTTACAGAGCAGTATGCTCCCTTTTGGTCACCTACTGATGATCTCTTTGATGGGGCAATCTGGTCTTCTGGCTGGCACTAGGGAGCCCATTAAAGTGTCCAAATACACTACTGTTTTACCTTCAGAAGAATAGTACTTTCTGGAATATTGTTTAGATAGTAAATACTTAGGTACCTGGATGCCTTTGAATTTGGAACCAAGAGTTAAAACCCAAGGACTATAAATCATTTCTATCACTAGATTTCCAAAGTGCATATTGAAGACACAGAACAAAGAGCTTTAGAATTGGTCAAAACCGAGAGTCCTACAAACCCCAAACAGAAGATAGTCTTTCTCTCCAAGTGTACCTGTATGTGTGTGTGTGTGTGTGTGTGTGTGTGTGTGTGTGTGTGTGTGTGTGTGGTGTGCATGCGTATGTGTGCTTGCATGTGTATGTGTGCTTGCATGTGTGTGGGCAAGTGTCCATGCGTGTGTGTGTGTGTGTGTGTGTGTGTGTGTGTGTGTGTGTGTGTATAGGCTTGAGTATTTTGAAACAAATACTTTATATTGTTTCATCTGCACACCTTAGAAAATGAGAGAAAGGTGCATTAAAAATACAGCACTAGGGGCTGGCAGGATTGTTCAGTGGTGAGGGTTCTGTTTCCAGAGCTCATATCAGGTGGCTTACGACTGCCTGTAACTCCAGTTCTAGGGCATCTGGTGCACCATTCTGGCCTCCAAGGACACCTGCATACATGTGATACATGCACGCGCGTGCATGTGTGCACGAACACACACACACACTATAGAATAAATGTCTTATGGAAAGGACCTAATTCCAGGATTATTTTGTCACTCTGACTTGCTATTTGGGAACTCTGACTCTATCCAACAGAACAGGGTTGTGTAGATGGCCCAGTTAGTTAAGTGAGGCCAGAGAACCTAAGGCAAAGGTTGGGCATGTGTGCCTGGCATCCTAGTGTTGGGGAAGTGGACACAGGGGAATCCCTGGGTCTGCCTGGCCGGCTGGCCTAGCCAATTGGTAAGCTACAGGTTCAATGAGAGACCTGATTTCCAAAAATAAAGTAGCATGATATTGAAGAAGACGCCTGATGTTGGCCTCTGGCCTTCACATGCATTATACATACTTATACGAGTACCCACATGGTCACGTGCACACACACAGATACACACACACATACACACACATCCAAACTAGCATACATATATTAGCCGTTCTGTTTCTATGGTCGGGGATTAAATTTGAAAGGAGAACTGATTTATTTTAGCAAACATTTGCTATTATTTCTAGCTAGGAACATGACATACGTGGAGTTTTCAGAGATAAGACACTCCAAACTGGGAGAGAACCAGGTACGTTAGCCTTGATCAAACACAGACACCAGTGCAGGGAGTGGAGTTGGAGCTCAGGAGGGTAGCCCTTGCCCAGCATGTTCAAGGCCCTGGGTACAATTGTGAGCACTGTGCAGACAAACAGACTCACTCAGCTACAAATGCTACTTGAGTCCTCTGTGGCACGGGTGTGTACAGTTGGTTTGTGTCAGGAAACTGCTTGTGGTTTCTTGCTTATAATTTAAAAAGTGTACCATGCACTGGTAGTGTAGCTCAGTGGTAGAGTGCTTGTCTGTCACGTGCAAGGTCCTGGGTTCCATCTCTAGCATCACACACATACACACACACACTCAGGCACACACATGCACACGCATATACACGTACACACAATCAGTCTGAGAGTTTCACATGTGCCATCTAGGGTCAGTTCCGTTGACCTGGGGCAGCAATCTCCTTATGTGGAGTCCTTCATTCATTCTCTGCCCTCCTTTTCCTGGGGTCCCCCTTAGGGTCCTGGACGCTGCACCATGACCGCTCAGAGGGAATTAGAAGCTGCTGCCCTTTGATGGTAGTTTCTGGGCCTAAGATGGAGACAAGTCAGTCCTGGGATGGCCCCTCTCCTTCCATCCTTCTTTCAGGGCTCAGCTCTTCAGCTTAGACTGCCAGTCTGGGGAGCCAGTGTGCAGCCATGTGTGCTGAGCCCCTGGAGGCTGTGGGCACTGTCTGGGGCCTGGGCCCTGAGCTGCTGAGCTTCTTAATTAGCCCTGGTGCCCAAGAAGCCCCATCTGTTCCCACACTTCGTGCGGCTCCAGCTCCCCAGCTCCCTGCCTCCCAGACCAGGCAAGCTTCTCCTCCTCCTCCCTGCCATCCCTGGAGATGGCCCTACCCTGAGAGCCTTGTCATGGAGCCACGAGCCAGTTGTCACAGGTCTAGATAAATCCTGCTCTCTCACCCTGCTTGACAGACAGATCGGGACAGGTGGCAGAGAAGAGAAGGGTCAGGGCAGCTTCTGCTGTAACTGGTGGACCTGCCCTTCACTGGCCACAGAGCCCAGAGCTGCTTCCCTCCATAGGGCAGACACAGCTCCCTGACCCAGAGAATCCTAGAGTATTAGTTGGGTTCTCTTGACTGCAGAGCCTGAGACAAGGGTTTGGGTGTAACTGATTTTTCTGGGGGACTTCAGGATGCAGGTGATGGGGAGAAACAGACTAGAAAGGACAAAGGGAGAGGCAAAGTCCATCACAGAGATTCTGGCTGAGGTGGCAGGGGACCGATGGTGAGACTGTTCTTAGGGGTTCAGATGTGTAAAGCCTTTGTGGATGCACCTGCCACCCATCAAGCTGCTGGTGGCTATTTGGAGAAGAGCAGACCAGCACAGCACCGTGCTGGAGCCTTAGCATCTCTGGTCCTTGTCACTCTGTTGCCTCCTTATCCCATCTACCACACACCAAAGCGAAGTGGGTGGTCCGAGCAACCACCGGTTTATTACCTCTCATATCTGTGACGCTCTGATCCAGCAAACGCTGAGCTGTGGGTTAACCTTGGGGTCTCTCTTAGAACTGCCATCAGATGGTGGCCAGGACCAGAAGAGACCCAGGGCTACTGACGCTGTCTGTGTGTCCTTTCCTCTCTGTGTGTGCTCGGATGCCTTGCCAGGGAGCCTTTCTATGTGGAACTGTTTGGGCGCCTGCCTTAGTTCGGGTTTCTATTGCTGTGGTAAACACTATGCCCGTAAGCAACCTGGGGAGGAAAGGGTTTAGCTTACAGCTTATAGTCTGTCACTGAGGGAAGCCGGACGGACGGGCGGGAACTCAGGGCAGGGACCTGGAGGCGGGAGCTGAAGCAGAGACCATGAGGAGTGCCGCTTACTGCCGCCTGATCCCCATGCTTTGCTCAGTCTGCGTTCTTATAACACTCAAGACCACCAGCCTAGGAATGGCACTGCCCACAGCGAGCCTGGTCTTCCCACAGCAGTCATCAACCAAGAAAATGCCCCCCAAGCCTGTCCACAGGGCAACTCCAGGTGGGGGCATTTTCTCAGTTAAGGTTCGCTCTTCCAAAATGACTATAGCGTGTGTCAAGTTGACGCAAAAGTAGTCATTACAGCTTTCTCACAGCATGGCTGTCTCTCAGCCCTTTCTGGTCGCTGGGCCTGCACAAATGTCCCAAGGGCCACTGTAGAGGCTGCAGCACTTCTTACAACCCTGCTCCAAGAGTCATGTGACTCACCCCCATCTCAGACTGTTGGTTGCAGGTGAGTTACAAGTCTGCCTACATTCAAGGTGGATGGGCATAGACACCTCTCTGAATGGAAGAAGTGTGAGTACCGTTGTAGAAGATCAGGTGTCATGGAGGGCAGTCCTGCGATTATCTTTTGACAGTTACATATGAATGTATAATAATATACCATAGTTACACATGTGAATAGTTATGTAGTATGTACAGTTCTGCATGATTTTATATACTGCATCCTACATCAAAACAGGACTTCAGAAACAGAAAGTTTCTGGTGCTACATGATTATAAACCCCAGTGCTCAGAAGTGGAGGCAGGGGGAGCAGAAATTCTAAGTCATTCTTTTTTTTTTTTTAATTTAAATTTTTTAAATTCATTTTACATACCAACCACAGATCTCTCCTTCTGCTCCACCCCCTTACCTCCAGCCCACCCCAGCCTCTCCCCCCAGCCCCCCTCATCCCCTCCTCCAAAAGAGTAAGTCCTCCCATGGGGGAGATAGCAAAGCCTGGTCCATTCAGTTGAGGCAGGACCAAGCCCCTCCCTGCTGCATCAAGGGTGAGCAAGGTGTCCCTCTAAGTCATTCTTAACCACATAGTGAGTTCTAGTCTCGCCTGGGCTACATGAGAACCTGACTGGAAAAAAAGGAAAGCAAAGGAAGGTCCTCTGCTAGTCCATCTGTCTTGGTGACTTTCTTCTGACTACTCTCATGGAGTTGAATGTTTCCTGTTGTGACCCTGGAGCTGGGAGGCCTCTGCTCAGAAACCTGTGAAGGGATTTTGTTGATAAGCCATAAAGCATGGTTCCTTTCGCTATTGCTTAATATTTGTGGATGTGTGGGTGCGTACACAACTAACCTTTCTTCTCGTTTTATTGATGGGGAAACTGAGGCTCTGAAAAGACCTCCAGGGCCCAGCATGTAACAAAACTAGGAGTCTGCCTTTGTGGTTTCTGTGCTGAAACCTCCCCAGGATCCCCATGGGAGTGGAACCCTCCGGGATCCTGATGGGTCCTCAGGAGTCTCTTGTAATTCTTGGATGTTGGTGATGATCCAGAGGCCCCACAGAGCTGAGGGCAGTTTACTCTCTGGCTCAGAGATTTTCAGTGGCTCCCTGGCACCAGCAAGAACAGATCTAAATGTGCGGGATGCTCAGGGCCCTCCGCGGTGGGGCAGTGCATGTGTACAAGCGTACCCACCACTCCTCAAAGTTAGGCAAGCCAGCTCTGCATGGAGGCCTGTAGGCGTCTGGGAAGGATAATGCCTTCTGGACAGGCCACAACCCCCCACCCCTGTTCCCTGTTCCCCGAAGGTCTCTCTGCAGTTGTAACAAAGGAAAGACACCCCCCACACCACCCCCCCTCTGAAATTTTCTTTGTTCACCAGAGCTGAAGGACAATAGCTGTGGCTGGCTGGGCTGACCGGAGCGATGGGGGTGGAGACACAGGCTGAGAGGAGGGGCCGGAGAAGTCTTGGGGAAGTTTCCATATGCGAGTAGTTTCTGAAAAGACTTGGATCCAACTGCGCTCTTTTGGACCTAGCTTGTTCCTTGCCGATCCAATAGGTCTCAAGTGGCCCATAAAATTTTTACTACATTTTGTCCGCCCGTGGATACGGTGACCTAACGTGACCCAGTCAGAGAGCTGTTTGGCAATGTTTTCAGAGGGGGCCAGAATGGCCTGGGCCGCAGCCGAACTGACAGTGTTTGCTTTAATCAGGAATGATGGCTTCTGGTGGGAATCAGAGGCAGGTGGTGCGGGGAGCCGGTGAACTTTGTCACAGCACAGTGACTTCTGTAAAATTCACAGCGGTTCCTTCCAACTCTTTCTGGACAAGCAGGAGGGACTACAAATGTCTGGCGGGCTGCAAGGAATGATGGGAATAGTGTCTTACTTTTAGTCTTGAACTCAGACAGGGAAGTCTATTCGGGTGAAGCATGGTTTACTGCAGTTTGAAATACTTTACCCTGTTGTTTTGATTGAATAACTCAGATAAATAAGTGGGAATAAATGAAAAAGAGAACTCCATTTTTGTTTTTGCTGCTATAACAGAGTGTCTGAGACCGAATAACTGATAAAGAAGAGAGGTGCCTTCGGCTTATAGTTATAGACTGAGAAGTTCAAGGTCAGTTAGCCGCCTCTCCTGAGGGCCTCATGTTGCTTTATACATGATGTAAAAGCAAATATCTGCATGCGAAACAGAGGAGGGGGGGGGGGGGGGGTGACTCTTATATTTGGTTTGTTCATAACTGAAGAAAATCATGAATTCGCTATGAACACTCCACCTCTGCGATCCAAATACCTCCCACCAGACCTCACCTCGCAACACACTACAATAAGGAATTAAAGCTCAGAAAAGGCTCGGATGGGGGTCAGCTGTGTCCAAGGCACAGCGGCCCAGATTTCCCAGGCTCTAGCAGGGGATGTGCTTCTGGGTTTTTGACTTTGCCTTGTTGGGTTCAGATGCCCCCAAGGAACAGGACTCATGCAAAAATCCTAGTTCTAAAGTGGTGACTTCACTCCGAGTCAGTCTCCAGAAACAATGAGATTTCTCTCAGGGTTGCTAAGTACAGGAGGGTATCCCCAGGTTCCATGGGAGCAGAATTCATTTGATTCAACCCTAGGATGCTCTGAGCCTGCCTCCGAGGGTCTGGTCTAACCAATAGCCTGCTGCTGCTAAGTTAACGCTGGAGTTCATGGCTCTTTTTTCTTTTCTGTCTTTGTTTGAGACAGGTTGGTTGATCTCTAAGGCAAGATTGGTCTGGAACACTCTTTGTAGCCCAAATTGGCCTGAAACTTGTGGCAATCCTCCGACTTCAACCTCCAGAATGCTGGAATACCTTCCTATTTCTTGTCAGCTCTCAGTGGGAGGTCAGGGGTCAATAACATCACCAGCAGCAATGTCTCAGTCCTAGGCTGGAGGGAGTCGCTGGGCAGATGTCTCTGAAGAAGTGCTGTTGTGTAAGACTGTGTAGGGCCGCAGCAGAGTCCCTTATTACCAGGAACATGAACAGGTGCACTAGACTCTTCCATCGTAACCCCCTCCCCCAACCCCTGCCGCTTTATTTCCTTATTTAGGGTTTGACTCAAGCGACTCTATTTTGATGTTGATGTCTTTCATGACCATCTTGCCCTGGCTTTTTGACCTGTCACATCTTTATGATTTCTTGTGTATCACCTCTTCCTGCTCCTCCTTCCCACCACTGCCCATGGCTGAGGTGCTGCTTCCATCCCTCAGACACCGTCGACCTGTTTGTCTTAGTTTATTTTTCTGTCTCTATGATAAAATAGCCCGACAAAAGAAACTTAAGAGAGAAAGAATTTATTCCGCCTTAGAGTGGGAGAGCAGAGGCCATCAGGGAGGATTGTTAATTCAGGAGGGTGGAGCAGCTGGTGACATCACACCCACGGTCAGGAAGGGAGAGGAATGCATGCACACATGCTGCCACTCGGCCCCCTGTCTTCACTTACGTGGCCCAGGAGCCCGGCCAGGGAATGGTGCCACCCAGGGTGGGCAGGCTTCCTCCCTCAATGAACTCAGTGGAGATAAATCCTCAAAGGTAGCAGGAATCTTAACAATTCTTATTAATAAAATCAAACCTGAGGCCAGTTATTGGGGTGAATACTGGAAGATCAGAGAGACAGAACAAGCCACAGTTAACCTCACCTGGCCAACTTCTCCGCTGGTCTTGTTTCCTCAGACTGGAAGCCTCTGTGTCCTCATCCCAATGGCTCTCAGCTGAACTGCTGCTAGAAGCCTGAAGCTTAACCAGCCAAATGCTTAACCAGCCAAATGCTTCTGGTTTCTGGTCCTCACGCCTTATATACCTTTCTGCTTTCTACCACCACTCCCTGGGATTAAAGGCGTGTGTCACCATGCCTGGCCGTTTCCAATGTGGCCTTGAACTCACAGAGATCCAGAGCAATTTCTGCCTCTGGAATGCTAGGATTAAAGGTGTGAGTGCCACCATTTTCTAGCCTTTGTATCTAGTGGCTGTTCTGTCTCTGACCCCAGATAAATTTATTAGGGTGCACAATATTTTGGGGAACACAATACCACCACACTCAAAGGTATTCCCATAGGCTCATCTCATTGATCATTTTAGACCCTGTCGAACTGATGGCTAATATGAGCCATCACAACATTGCTAGTGAATTTTTACTGTGTAGAGGTGTTTTTTTTTTTTCTTTTCAATTGAAAGCTAGGACATGCAAGATAAGTTAAGAAAATAACTAGGCTCCCATCATCACTGTCACTGGAGCTCTTATTTGTATACACTCAGTGTCGCCACAGAAGACTGAATGGTGGAGCTGCCATCATCTGAAAACCTCACTCACGGGTTTGCAGTGGGTGCCTGTTACGGGTTGAGGTCTTAGCTGGGGCTCTCAGCTGGACAGCTCCACATGGCCCGGCCCCTGAGAGTGAATCAGGCAAAGGCTGTTATTAAGATCTTATTACTTGGCCTTAGATATTATGGGCATGACTTCCATCACACATCCTGTATTTTACCCACTGAGGCAGTCAGATGCCCAACTTCCAACTGTCTGTCTCTACTTCCTACTTCCTGATGGAGAGTGATGATATTCTGGGAGAGTTCACAGGCATGAGAATGTCCACACTGTGCATCCTCTGCGGTCCATCCTTCCTGACTCATGGGGCTTTTGTCTTGTGAGGATCCCATCCATCTTTGCTAGTCTCAGGTCATCCTCCCAACAAGACCTCTCATCTTTCATGCCAACCCAGATGAATCTGAAAGCACCCATGTTTTTCCAGAATGCAGAACAATTTAGCCCTCTCTGTCTCTCCTTTCTCGTGTGTAAGTCTGCCCTTTATCTTACCTTTTATAACTTTAGGGCCTTTCATAACAATAGACTCACTGAGTATTTTTCAAGATTTATTTCATTTTTTATCGTATGCAAGAATGTGTTTCTGTGTGTGGGAATGTGCACACGAATGCAGTTGCCCACAGAAGCCAGGAGGTGCCAGGTTCCCTGGGTCTGGAGATACAGGCAGGCTGTGTATTATTCAACATGGGTGCTGGGAACCGACTCTGGTCCTCAGGTCCTCTGTAAGAGCTGTGTGTGCTCTCTAGCCGACTCATTTAAAAGGCCTAAGGACTAGTTATCTTTGAAAATAAAATTAATATATAGTTAGTTCTCCCATCACCATCACCAGATAGTTTGCAGAAACATCACGAGGGGGGTGTTATTCTCATGCTCCGAGGGAATACTTTCTACCATGGTGAGGAAGGCATGGTGGCAGGGGTTTCCAGCTGTGGCAGCCATGATGGAGGGCAGCTGGTTACATTGCGTTGGCATCCAGGAAGCAGAGAGCAGAGCCAGGACTGGGACCAGGCTATGACCTATTAGTCCGTTCCCCTCAGATACATGCCACTTTCTGAAGGTTCCAGAATCCTCCCAAACACCACCACCACCTGGGACCCAAGTGGGGAACATTTGGTATTCATACTATAACATGAATAAACAGTGGACATTAGAAAATGAATGTTTTTGCACTTTTTTTTTTTAATAGAGAGCTTTCTCTTTTAGGGCTGAGCTCTACAGAGCCAGTGGTTTCTAGGAGGTGAGGGACACATACAGAATCAGAACAAGAGAGAGTCCTTCTGCTTGCTGCCGATTAGCCTTGTGTCTCTGGGTAAGAACGTGGCTGTTCACGTTTTTACTTCATCATCTATGAAAAGCGAGGTCACTATCACCCATTATTGCACATTGATGTGGAAATGAACGTGATATACATGAGGGGCCCCTAGCACCAGAGACCTGACGAGGATGGAGGATACAGATCTTGTTTAGCCTGAGGTGTGGGTAAGAAGAAAGGGAGAATGTTCTGAAAGCTGATAATGTATAATAAATCCCTAAAGAGATGCTTTCGAAAGCCTGCTGATTAAGACATTTATCAACTGGGGAAAATGTCTAGCTATAAATCTGCTTCCTGGTGTTTGAGCACAACTTAGAAGAGGGTGCAGTTGGTAGGACAGAGTTCCTGACCCATGACCTTCAGCGGGTCCCTCGCTCTGACAGAGCTTGGTGTCTGCAAAATGAGGAGTGTCTGTGGTCAGCATTCCCAGACGACCCAACTTTTATTTGTATTTGTATTATAAATGAAACCATTTCAGCTAGTCTTTTACAGCTTATCTTTGGGGTAGTTTCTTGGTGGTCTTTAGACTAAGGCTTCCTATTTTATCTCTTCATGTGTGTACATGTGTGTGAGGTCAGAGGACAACTTGCAGGAACCAGTTCTCTTCTCCCACCACGTGGGTGCCTGGGATTGAACTTGGCCTGTCAGACTTAGTAGCAGGCACCTTTTACCAGCCTCATCAGCCTCATCAGCTCCAGTTTGACTTTTAACAGGATGGAATGAGGGAAGTAGGGTCCTAAAGCTTGGGAGGTGTCCTTGGTGCTGAACCATGGGCGGGTGTATCATATGAACATCTCTGCTTTGATGAGAGAGACACACACACAGGGAGGGAGTTGGGAGCAAGAGAATGATTGAAATTCTTGGGTTGTTGTTTGCCTTGTCTTTGGAGACATACATGGGGGAATGTCCTGAGCAGAGAAATCCCAGAAAGAACAAGATTATTAAAGCAGCAGCAGCAAAGCTTCAGTGCAGCCCAGGGGACAATGTCTGGAAAGACCCAAGGCTTCCTGGTGTTGACATGGAATTAGTCTACGTGTGTTCCTATTTTGGAGTCACCTTGTGTGGAGCTTTGACTCAGATGTTAAGTCATTTCCAAAAAGAAAGCACATGATAGGACTTCTGAGTGATGACTATCTAAAATTATTACTATTAACCTGCTCTTGTTCAGAAAACATAATATAAAGTATATATAGCATTGTGTCATTGATTATATCATGTTGTATCATTATATACCAGATCATATCATATTGTATGAACTCAAATCTGCTAACCCAAATGCTTTTTATAAATTCACCCAGAGCACTTAGTGGCTGCTTTTTATGTGCCCGAGGAATGATGAAAATTATTTCTAGACTTAGAATACTGATGCAATAGTCTCCCTGAATCTTGCTGCATACATGTTGGTCCCAGGGAATCCTGAAGGACTGAATAGATCAAGTTGTAGGTCTGTATTTGACATTTATATTTAGGTAGCTGCCAGATTATAAATGCATTGTTTTTTGAAACCTCATTTGTTAAATCACCATGAGGCTTCTAGTGAAATTTTCTCAATGAAAATGTCATCACACTAGGGGAAGGGAATGAAGTCTTCTTCAGTTGTGTGTCTCTGTTACCTAGTGCCATGTGTGGCTTGTAGTGTGTGCTCAGTGGTGGGGAGAATGACAGTTTTCCTCTTTACAAATGTTCCTCTCTCCCATTTCACCTCTGGCGTGTCTCTGAAGCTTCTCTGGCTCAAATACAACACCTTCAGTAAAACTGCTCGACACCAGTCCCAGGCTCGTACTTCCCCCTCTGCAACCCCGTCCTAAAAAGTTTATTGTTATACGCTAATTAATGTTTAATTGGTTTTGTGCTGTGCCACTGAGCACAATGTACTGTGATGACTGGTGAAGGCTTCTCTGTCCCCTGGTATGGCGTGCTCATCTCATCCACTTGCCTGCTCATCCCTAACAACTCTCCCAGCATGCTTGGTACAGCTCTGGGCCAGTCTAGAAGTCAGCCTCACCTGTGGTGAGATCCAGAGCATAGAGAACCCACTGCTGTGGGCACAGAAGTCCTCTGACTCATGGCTTTAGCTTCTGGTGTCAGTGACCCATGGCCAACTGTGGTCAAAGCACCCAAAATGGAAAATTCCAGTAAGAAGCGATTCCTAAGTTTGGAATAACTTTTATTGTGCTGTATAGTTACTATGGTTAGAGTTTACTCTTGGTTACTGTTAACTTTCATGATGTCTAATCTATTGACTAAACTTTATCACATATTTCATGCATAGGGAAAAAGCATCTTCTAGGCTTTGGGTCTATCTGCAGTTTCAGGCTCCACTGAGATTGTGTTCTCGAATGAGAGAAGTGTTGAAATATAACATCTAGGCAAATCTTCACTCTGAAGTTCAAGTTTGGACAGAGATGTGTTCAGCAACAGGGTGTGGGTGAGGAGAGAGATGGGGAAGCAAAGAGGGGAGGAAGTGACATCCAGGACCAAGACAAAGAGCCATGGCAACACTAGCCCCCAGCAAGAACAACCTGTGGCATGGGAGAGACAGCTGTCCCCTGGGCACCCAGAGAGAGCATTTCAGTGGAAACCACCTGTTCCCTCTGGCCAAATGTATGGTGCTTAGGAGTCACAGAATGGTGGGTGGAGTCACAGGACGGTGGGCGGAGTCACAGAGTGGTGGGTGGAGTCAAAGAGTGGTGGGCGGGGCTGTCACTCGGTGAGATCTTCCAAGCTCTGGGCAGTGCACAGGGCAGCTGTTGGCACCTCGTCTTCCATGGGCCCTGAACAAACAGGGGCAGGCAATCATACCTTTCCGCTCTGAGCTTCACTTGCCTGTCCTGCAGGGATGCACACACATCACTGTACAGCAGAAGTCTTGGGTCTAGTGAGAGAAAAGATGCTGTTTCAGGAAGATTTACTTAAAGTACAAAACCCAAATCCATTTCGAGGCCCCACTGATGACAGCGAGCTGCTAGCTCGGTCACTCTACCTCCCAGCCTCCAAACTTCCACAAAGCAGGTCAACTCACTGAGGAGGTTAAGTGTATAGTACTTAAACTTGTTCTCTAATGTCAATATTCTTAACGACCACAGTGACGTTTCAACGGGAGTTTGCTGGGGACACAGAGCAGGCCGTGCTGCTGGCCTTCTGGCCCCGTCTTCGAACACTCTGTGCTGTTTTGCATGTGGCAGGAATCAAGTTCTCCCTGGTTAGCCTTTTATTCTACTTGGCTCCTTCGGGTCAAACTTTAAGAACTATCTCCTTTGCTTGTGGGGACAGACAGGGATGGAGGGAGGGGTGTATAGAAGAGGCAGATGATGTCCAGTGACGGGTGGCCGGGCTGTGTCTTGTGGCCGCGTGTCCGGCAGAAGGCTGGGAGGAGAACAGCATCAACAGAGGCATCTGGTCCCCCAGCATGGAGCAGCGGCCGTGAACCGTGGCAGATGCAACCTCAGCTGTGATTGGGCACGAGGCATCAGTGTCCAAGCCCGGGTCACGCGCCGGGCCCATTTTAACTGTGACAGTGCAGTGTCAAACTGCCATTCTTTTTCCCTGTGTTTTTTTTTTTTTTTCCTCTGAAATCTGCCAGCTCTTGGAATCAGCCTAGACCAGGCCCCTCGGGTTCCCAGGCTGGAGGAAGCAAGCGGGCAAAGTGGTGAGTGACATCCAGAGAAGGACAGACGTGGAGGAGGGGGACTGAGAGAGCTGGGAGCCTCTGGGCAAGATGTGAGAACGGGAGCTCTGGGGTTGGCTTCCTGAGACACAGGTGCAGCATGAGGATGCTCAGGGTATGCGAACGCTTAGCTGCGTGGCCATCAAGGGTACACAGGAGCTCCCCGGAGCTGGGGAGACTTCCTCAGAGAAAACCGGTGGTGTCAAGTGTTTAAAACCTGCCGTTACACTGTGGAGGAAATCCTAAGAGCATGTGTGTCAGAGTGGGAGGCATAGGGCACGGCCGAGGGGGGCTTTGTTGTGCCGTGTGCAATTGTCTTCCCCTCTGGTCTGTTCGTGGTGAGCTGGTGGGACAGGCCCATTTCTGGAGCTGATGACATGGGTCTGGTTAGTAACAGCAGGAGCCTCTGAACGCACGTGACGTGTCCCATGTCAGGGCTTCCTCAGTTGTCCCTGTCCCCTCCAACCCTCTCTCTCCTCCTCTCGGCTTGCTTGCTTTCTTTCTTTCTTTCTTTCTTTCTTTCTTTCTTTCTTTCTTTCTTTCTTTCTTTCTTTCTTTCTTTCTTTCTTTCTTTCTTTCTTTCTCTTTCCTTTTCCTGAATCACTTGTTTTTTGTTTTTTTTCCTATTTAATTTCCTTTCTCTCCTCCTGTGTGGAGAGAATAGTAAATCAGAAATCTCTAAGCAAATTCCACTTCCCAATTCTGGGTGGAGAGACCACACAGTCCCCTGGTTGTGGAGTGTCTCAAGAGTGTTGGTCTCAGAGTCCCAGGAAAGTGTGCTTATAGTGGGAAAATAAAATAAAATGAAAACCTGAAGCAAAACAACTCACACTACTTGCCAGAGCCTGGTTTCTGGGAGGTCCAGACGGGTGCAGACACGGTTCCTGAGCCTCTAAATCCTTCTGCTTCCTGCATCAAAGCATCTTTCTGCTTTTGCCACCGCCCCATCCTTCTCTCCCTTTCTGTAGGCAGAGAGTCTGACACTGGGTCTCAGAGAGGACATCCATTTCTTACCAGACAGGCATCAATCATGTCTCTACATCAAAGGCTCCCCAACTCTTTGGTCAGTGGTCCTTCTCCCTGCCCCATCCTTTCATTTACTGCATGTTTGACTTTCTTCCCCAGAATTTTCTGTGTTTTCTCCTCTGCATCCCTCTCTATCCTGTTCTACTCCAAGTGGGGGACACTGCCTTGACATTCCAGCCTTTCTTGGTTAAACACATGCATGGGCTGCAATCTTGCACAAATATGCAAACCATATCTACACACTGTGTAGTCTGGGCTAAGTCTCTATCTGGATCTGAGGAAGGCTTTGTGTCCCGAATTCACAAAGCAAGACAGATGTTAGCCCAAGGTGCCTTTCTTCTCCAAACTTCCGGCCTCTGATTAACTGCCACCACACCCGATGTTTCCAGAACCCTGATTCCCACAATGTCACGGGGCCTGCACGAACGTCGGAGGACCTGTTCTCCAGTTGTTGCGGGGATCCACCGTATGATGACAATTAGGAGCAGTTAGTGTGCAGATGAGACCCGCGAGTGGCAGGTGGCAGGAACGGGCCTCAATTAACTAACAGACACCAAATCCCTTCCTAATGAGGCTGGGCCACCCAGACGAACCAGGAAGCATGTGTCACCGACAGCAGTGAGGATTTGTGCTGGAGGGGGTGGGGGAGAGAGGCTGGTCAACAGGTACCTGGGGCAGCTACAGAGACGGCCCCTTCGGTTCAGAAGGAGACTGGTGTAGCCACAGAGGTCAGCGGATGGCAGAGAGCAGGGTCCTGGGGCCGGAGGTGTGTGGCTGTCAGTTCTGTGTCTTTGGGTGGTTGGGTTCCCTTTGGCCAGTTGTCTCACTGTCCTTTGGTGAGGAGTTAGAATTGAATACGTGGTCCACGGGACGTGGCCAGCCAGAAGGCAAGGTAATGAGTGTCAGAAATGTAATAAAGGGCTGTTGTCTTGGGGAGAATTTGAATTCCAAATCAGACACTGTAATAACGCTGCACATTGGGCTCTGTAGTTGGGAACCAGCGGCCATTTCCATTGCAAATCTCCTGGGGGGCTTTGTGTAAATTCATCATCTGAATTTATACGGGATGGAAACTTGTCTAGCTTTGTGTGTGCTTTTGAGAAAGAGAGAGGGGGGGGGAGAGAGAGAGGAAAGCGAGTGTTGGTAGAGTGGAAAGCGCATACAGGAACTTTACATTCTTTGATTTCTTTATTCTAAATAGCTCACCAGAGAAGTTTGACACTTAAAGGAGCAGGATGCACCACATAGGTTTCTCTAGTAGTCGAGATGGATCAGAACACGGGTTCTACGCTCCTTGTTTTATTGATGTGTGAATGGTAGGATCAACATATGCACTTTCTGGGGTGCAGCTTGCTCTGTGCGCAGCCCCTAATTATAAAGCCGTATTATAATTAATATGTGGGTTAGAGGTATGCTTGAAGCTGGTTCTTTGCAACCCCCCCATCCCCTGCCCCCTGCCCCCTGCACCCTGCACCCTTCACTCTTCTCTTGAGGCACAAACATAACATTGAAAAAGACTCAGTGCTTTAAAATGAGGCATAGAACCAAGACTGGGGATGTAGCTGTGCCTTTGTCCACCTGTGATGGTGTTTGGATAATATTACACACCGTATGTGCCAGGCTATAGAGCCCAGAAACAATGGGGTAAACCAAGAAGCCACCAGGGAGCACCGCACGCTCGGCTTCCCTTGTCTGTCTCACCCAAGGAGTATTGAATGTTGTCTCCCTTCCCTAACATCGCTGTTATAACAACAAACGTTGCTTAAAGGGAGTAAAGGGGGAGGTTGCTAACTTAATTCACCAGCTTCAGCCCATCAGCTCCGTCGCTCCATTGTAGCCCTGTGGCCTGGAAAAGGGAAATCTATTTAAATCCCACACAGAAGCTGTGCCAGGTCCTTTCTTGAGGAAGGTGTCCTTAGGCCGCCTTTGTGTCCAGCAATGTCCACTACTGCTGAGCTGTGGCATTCACAGATTTTCTTCTCTTTTCCCTCCTTCCCTCTTTCCTTCCTGCCTGACCTCTCTTTCCTCCTTCTGGACAAGACTCTGTTCCACAATGGCTCTAGGTCAGTTTGTCTTTCCCCTTCCGGAAGCTCTGTGGAAATTCATCCCGTCGTTCACAGAGGCAGCTGATGTCTCCCAAGCCAACTGAGAGCTGAATGCCTTTCCCTCAGGGCTGGTGGTATCTAGTGTCCTCCCTGTGTAAGGGGTGAAGCTAGCTTTGTAAGAACACATCTCACGGAGCAGAAAAGCAGGACGCAGACAGTGAGATATCAGTGTGGTATCTAGTGAGATGCCACACACTTTATGAGTCCTGATGTTGTCATCTGGATTCTTCTAGAAGTGATGTTGAAACAAAGATTCCAATGCAAAGCACGTATTAGGGAGGCAATTCTGGGAAATATTGTAGGGGAGTAACGCATGTAGGAGAGGCAAATCCGGTTTGAAAAGTAGGCTATCAGCTAGTCGTAACCATGAGGACTCAGTGTCCTGGGTTCTCTGAGGGACAGTGAGCGAAGAGCAGGCAGAGCAAGGAAGCTGGGCTCCCACCCGCCGTTCATCTGAGAACGTGAACACTTCAGCACATCGACGTTTGCTGCGTACTCAGGCCGAGTGTGGCCTGAAGACCTGCTGTGGTTTGATGTGGTTTGTCCCCAAGGACACGTGGCCTGGTGGCCTGGTGGCAAACGGGTGGAACCTTTAAAAGGGGAAGGCCAGTGGGAGGTCACCGAAGAAGGTGTGGTCCTGTTGCTGGGTCTCAGCCTGCCTGTGTCCCTGCGTGGTGCTGTAGTCACACTCCCAAGGCAGTCCTGCCATGTGACAAGAGGCTCTCATCAGACCACACTAATGCTGACACCATGCGCTCACTCAAGACAGCTGTCCTTAAGGAGGAAGAATAAGGCGAGGAGATATCTACCTTTCTCTCTGCGTGTGGTCACTAAAGGGTGTCACAACGTGTCACCCTGGTCTCTTTTAGCCTGCTTGGGGGTTTTTGAGGCTCCAAGAATTCCTTCTAAATCTGTAAGGCATGTCTCTTCTCTGGACCCCACTGGGCAGGGGCTGAGATGTGATCACAACACTCCTGCTTTGACTCTACTGGCTTATTGGCTTCCATGCCTAGGAACCCCCTCAAAGAAATGTAACATTGTCCCCCAGTTTTTGTCATGGACCTGTGGTCCTTCATCAGGTTCTTACCTCATTCTTTTGTGTGACTTAACTGACTCTCCCTCACTGAGCTCTGTGAGAGAACAGGTCCATGTGGGCTTGCTGTGGCATCACCAGGACCCAGTACAGTGCCTGGCATATCAAAAGGATATTTTTGTTGAGCTACCTGCAGAGTTCCAAGGTAGAACGGAGCTCCACATGGCGAGAAAGAGCAAGCTTGCTGGCTTGGCGCTCCTTCCTCCTCCTCCTCCTCCTCCTCCTCCTCCTCCTCCTCCTCCTCCTCTTTCTTCTTCTCCTCCTCCTTCTTCTTTGGTTTTTCGAGACAGGGTTTCTCTGTGTAGCTTTGTGCCTTTCCTGGAACTTGATTTGTAGACCAGGCTGGCCTCGAACTCACAGAGATCCGCCTGGCTCTGCCTCCTGAGTGCTGGGATTAAAGGTGTGTGCCACCACTGCCCGGCTTCTCTCATTTTATGGAGTCATCAATACCATTATGAAGATTCCATGGCCATGATGTCATCCAACTCTGTCTCCTGTGATGTTTAATATTGATTGTTGTTGTTGTTTGTTTTTGCTCTTTTGGGGGCCCTGCCACCCAGCTCCCAAATAAATCAACATGGAGGCTTAGTCTTCATTATGAATGTCTGGCCCTAGCTTGGCTTGTTTCTTGCCAGCTTTTCTTAACTTTAAATTAACCTGTCTGTCTTTTGCCTCTGGGCTTTTACCTTTCTCTTTTTTT
>CABHPQ010159068.1:0-71324 GCA_902168405.1 Peromyscus aztecus
TTTTTTTTTTTTTTCTAGAACAGCAATTCTCAACCTGTGGGTCTTGACCATTTGGGGGTTGAACGTCCCTTTCACAAGGGTCACATATCAGATACTCTGCATATCAGATATTTCTGATATTATGATTCATACAAGCATCAGGTGAGCAAATGCCAACAGCACCTGGGTCCGTTTTTCCTCACACTCGATTCTTCTGTACCTTAGGCTGGGAATCTCTCTTCAGGCTTGCCTTCTGCAAATTGTGGGTTACAGAAACCTCATTGCAGATGTGGAAAAACTACGTAGAGAGCCCTACGACTCCGACAACCCTCAGCACGAAGAGATGCTTTTGAAGGTGAGTCCCTTCCCTAACATCAGCTGATGGCTGCCAAGCACTCAGGCCAGGCGTTCTCTGTACACTGAGGATTCAAAGATGAGTGGGACATGGGCGCTGTGACGGATTGGCCAGGCTGAGTTCTCTTGTGGTTGGGGGTAAATTTTTCATCAGAAAACTCATATGAGAAATTAACTTTAAAGCCGGTTGACTTATAGTCTGAGAAAACATCAGAGGTTATTTCTGTGGGGGAGGGGCACTTCACGCTTGGCTCAGGTTTGGATTGTTTCAAATGTATTGAAAGCTGCAGGAGAAACGAGACAGCGTTTGTCAGAGTGTTATGGGGTTTTTACTTACGACTTTAATACACATCAAAGACAATGATGTTGATTTCTGCCTCAGCAATAGCCCTCTGGGGAAATTACCCGAGATCCTCATGCTGATTATTTATTCATGTGACTTGGCAAATATTCAAAGAGGAGGTAAAGGTTTATACTTGGCACATTAAGACTGCCAGGAAAGTAATATGGACTTGTAAGTACTCCTTGCTTCAAATCTTATGAGCGCTGATGCTGCAGCATCATCAAACAGCCATGAAACTTCCCACAAAACACCAAAGTATGAGATAAATAAAGTCAAAAGAATAAAATTCAGACCCACATTTGGAAGTACTAACTAAATTAGAAAGTTTTAGACTTTCACTTCTGAAAATAGATCCTCCACTGGCATCAGGTGCGTCTCTGCCTCCTCCTAAATTTCAAGTAGGCTGTGACAGAAGGAGGGAAGGGGCTGGAGAGCCGGCCCAGTCAAGAGAGCAAAGTGTCTGAAGGTGGTGGCTCTCAGCCGCCAATCACTCCAGCGCCAGGGGATCTGATGCCCTCTGCTGGCCTCTTCAGGCACCTGCAGTCATATAAGTGTATACACTGATACACACATATACGTAATTAAAAATAAATATCAAAAAAGGAAGCATTGGTTTATCTGCCTTGCCTTTGTTTAACTGAAAATGTCAGCAGATGTAATTGTTTTTTAACGCATCTCGTATTTTGTGAGAAAGAGTGCATGTTTTTGTGTATGCAAGTACTTAAGCTGGTGATTCATTTGTCGCTACTAATTAGTGCTGGATCTGAGGTGATCACTAAAAACTGAAGAAACCTCATTCTTGGCCATAGCATGCCTTCTTCTCTTCCCCTCCCGTTAACTTCAGCTAGCCTTCTAGCTGAGTTCCACCTTCTCCTGTTGACGGTCGCCCTGGCCATTTGCTGATGGAGGTTGTCAAACTCATCAAAATGATCTAATAGCTAGGATCAAGATGAATGAAAACGAAATGAATCAGCACAATTAACAGCCTGCTTATACGTGTCTGAAACGCTTCACAATGGCTGAGATAAACTCAAAATTAGCTAATGGTATTTGGATGCTTGCTATGTGGCTTGTCTGGTGTGTGAGCTGGCTTACAGTAGGTGTCCAGCAAAATGGGGAATGGGGGGTAAATGCATGATTTACTGAAATTCTTTAGTATATTAGTCAGGATTCTTTAAGTCACAGAACTGACAGGCTGAATATATACATTAAAAGGGCATTATTAGAGTGACTTACCAACTATGGTTCCAGTAACCCAACAATGGCTGTCTCCTGATGGAGCCTGTGGTTGTTTAATCCACAAGACTGGATGTCTCATCAGTTCCAATCCGGTGCTGGGATCCCAGGGAATTCCCAGAGAACTGCCAGTTCTCAGTCTGTGTTGAAATCCTGAAGCAACTGATAGAACTGGTGGTTCTAGCAAAGGTCCAGGAGCAGGACAGATGAACTCACCAGTGAGAGTGAGGACAAGCAGGCAAAAGCAAAAGCATCCTTCTTCCATGACCTTTTTATGTGGGCTGCCACAGAAGGTGTGGCCCAGATTCAGGATGGGTCTTCCCATCTCAAGTGATCCATCCAAGAAAAATCCCTCACAGATGTTCCCAGCTGCTTGGGTTTCTGTTCGTTCCAGATGTGGTCAAGTGACAACCAAGATTAGCCATCACACGTAGCTGTATGTTAAGAACAGCTAAAGATGGCACATGGCAGGCATCCAAATCCTATTTGTTAATTTTGAGTTTATCTCAGCCAGTATAATGCACTCACTTCAGACACGTGTGACAATTTCAGTGGTTCTCAACCTGTAGGTCACAATTCCTTTGGGGCTTAAACAACTTTTTCACAGGGTCAACATATCAGACATCCTGCATATCAGATATTTCCGATATTACAATTCACAACAGCAAAATCACAGTTATAAAGTAGCAATGAAAATAATTTTATGGTTGGGAGTCACCACAACATGAGGACCTGTATTAAAAGACCACAGCATTTGGAAGGATGAGAACCTCTGGATCGGTCTGTTAGCGTTTATCAGTGGTTAGGATTTGAGTATGTATATACTATCATTCTGATGTCATGGCTAAGGAATCGGGGTAGTGATTATTTTAGAGGTGCGAAAACTACATTTCTTTTAGCTCAGGCTGTCTGTCTGACTCTCACATATCTAGGAAATAATGAAGCCAGACCTCTTCACCATTGAATTTGGCACTTTTTGCTTTTTATTATTTTGAGACAAAGCCTCGCTATGTTTTTGTAAGTTGGTCCTGAACTCACTGTAGCCAAGTCTGTCTTTGACTTTGTGGCAATCCTCCTGCCTCAGCTTCCAAAATGCTGAGATTACAGGTGTGAGCCACCACACCTGGCTCTGAGTTCGGCCCTTTTATGAGCGGCTTTTCCCTTGTACCCTACATGGTTTGACATGATCTGCACCTACAGAAATCCTGAATTCTTATCCATAGGACTCACTGAAACGTCTCCGGTGGGTCCGTGCCCATTCTCCTGTCCTTACCATCTTCTCCAGCGTGGCCATTATGGTTTTTCAATCATGAATCTGGCCATTAGAAGCTTCCCTTCCATCTTCTAACTGACAGAGAAGTTTTTATGAGACAAGTCGAGCCATTAAGATGGATTAACATCCCTAGACACTTGTAACCCCAGCTCCGGGGAGGCTGAAGTAAAGATGCCTGGGGCTTAACGGCCAGTCTGGGCTATAGGCAAGATGCTTTCTCCAGCAAATCAAAACACCTTCAAACTTCCCACGGACCACAGCAGAGTCCATACTGCCCAGAGCAGTGCTGCAGCCCCTGCCTGACGCATCTCTCTCAGCTCTATCTGCTGCATCCCCATCCATTACATACGGAGCACTGCACCACAACACAGGCCAGACTGTGGCAACCACGTGCCAGGAATTTGCTCATGCTCTTCCCATTGCTATTTGTTGTCCTCACAGAAGAAGCCACCTGGCTTTCTTAATCCTTATTCACTGGATTTTGAAATAGTCTCTAGCCTCCCCAAATACACAGAGGTGAGATCTCTATTCTACCCTTCTGGGCATTTGAATTCCAAGTACAAGAGCAATAAAGTCATAATATTGAAACACTTGCTGAATGTTTGCTGTGTTCTGGTCACTAATAAATTCTGCAGAGTTCTCCATTTTGATTCTCACAATAACCTTGTGCTGATGTACTCTCCATTTGGAGAGGGGGGTGAGAAACCCGAGGCTGAGAAAATGCTCCAACCACCGCAGTGCACTGTTCCTTTAGAGGACACTGTGCCTAGTCTACCCCTGTATCCGCAGAGCCTGGGCAGTGCTGGTGTATAACTGCCCCAGGTCAAGCTCCATCTTTAGGATGGGTGACGATACCCCTGCTTCCTACGTCACAAAATTGTTCAGGACAAGAGTCAGCAAGCACAAGCACATGGGCCAAATTTGGCCTACCACCCATTTTTATTAGTGTTTTATGGTGACCTAACCATGTGCAAGTGTTTCTGTTGTCCCAGGCTGCCATCCTACTACAAAGACAAAAGGAAGAAACTGCTGCAGAGCACACACAGCTCACTGCCCGAAGTAGCTACAGAGATCTTGCACAGAATTTGCTGACCCAGTTTGTAAGTTCAGCTAACCCAGGCTAGCCTTTAATTCACTGTGTCACCAGGCTGACCTTGAACTCTGGATCCACCTGCCTATACTTCCCATGTGCTATGATTTCAGGCACATACCACCAGGCCTGATATCTCGATGTCTCTATATCTCTAGATAAGTTGAACTGACATGCTGTGACACCAGCATAAATGTTGTATCTTATTAAGAAGTAATATTAGAGTCACATCTATAATAACCACAATATGTGGAAATGAACTGCAGGATTGGGGGGGGTGCACACAAGTGTGGGCACATGTGCACATTTATGCATGTGACTGTAGAGGGGAGAAGTCAACCTCAGTATCACTACTCAGAGTCCACCCACCTTGCTTTTTGAGATTGTGTTTCTCATAGACCTAGAGCTCACAAATTCCAGAGCTTCACCTCTCCCTCTACATCCTCAGAACTGGAATTAGAGGCAGGAGCCATCACTCCAAGCTTTTGTACAGAATTCTGGGAGTCGACCTCAGGTCCCCATGCTTGGGTAACAAGCACTCTACCTACTGAGCTATCTCTACATCTGAACTGCAAATTATTACCTCTGTGGGTTTTGCCATTAAATATTAGACTTTATACTGTGCCTGATATGTGACAATTCACAATAAAGCAAGAAAACTGTACATTACTGTCCTGTTGAAACTTTAAGATTCCCATAATATAAAATAAAAATTTGGGCCAGGAGGTAGTTGCGCACGCCTTTAATCCCAGCACTCGGGAGGCAGAGGCAGGTGAATCTTTGTGAGTTTGAGGCCAGCCTGGTCTCCAAATCGAGTTCCAGGAAAGGTGCAAAGCTACATAGAGAAACTCTGTCTCGAAAAACCAAAATAAATAAATAAATATAAAAATAAAAAATAAAAATTTGGAATTTTAACCATTTCTGAAATAGAAGAAAATAAAATTTTTGGGCCTGGGGGAAAGGCTGTCGGCAAAGCGCTTACTACAAAACATGAGGACCTACAGTTTGAATCTGCAGCACCCTACAAAATTGGGAGGGCATGTTTCTTCAGCCACAAACCAGGGAAGGCAGAGACAAAAGGCTTGCCGGAGCTCATCAGCCAGCCAGGCTAGCCGAATTGGTGAGCTCCAGGTTAAAAACATAAAATAAGGTAAAGAGCAATTGAGGTGGACCCTTAAGACCAAACTCCAACTCCACTCAAATGAACAGACAGGTGCACATATGTACACACACACACACACACACACCACACACAAACACACCACACTAACACATACATACACAGAATACACACACAAAGAAATAAAATATAATATTTATAGTTACATAATATTTGTGGGGCTGGAGAGATGGCTCAGCAGTTAAGAGTGCTTTCTGTTCTTCCCTCCAGATGACCCAAACTCAATTCCCAGCACCTGAGTCAGGAGGTTCAGAGCTCCATTCACCTCTAAGCATTACGTATTGTATAGAACCATGGCTCACAGTCCCTGCCATCCGTCTACCTATCTCTATCATCATGATGTGTGCTAAACCTAGTTCTCTACAGAAAACCTCGAAAATAAACTAAATGTATAAAGCAGTGAAGAGTATAATGTTCTCAGTCTATATTTTCCACTGGTATATAGTTGATTTTGAATGAAATTAATTTAGGTGACTCTCTAAGATGATGTTGTGTTTTGAGGCTTACTCGTGAACACTGCTGATGTTTCTTTATCTAGCTGTATGATATTTGTTCTCACTTCCGTCACAGGCGAGACCTAAGAAATGTTTTTATTAATGGTGTTCATGCTAAGCATGTTAATGGAATGTTAGAAAAAGGTTTCTGTGGAGTTGAACAAGAGGTGACCTTAACATTTTCCATTCTCCTTTTCTTTTGTAGTCTTAAATATCTTAGAGACCCCCTTCTCCTAAAGAAAGCGTTGTTGTAGGGTATTATTTATCTCTTTATCTCATTGGTTAGGAACAAAAGTATAAAGATTTAAAACTCTGGGATACACATGTATGCATTCCATTGCCTTCAAAGCAACAGCTCCTTAACAGCATTCTACAGTTCACTCTTGAGATGAGCGTAGAGGCTCATAACCTCTTGCTTTTATTATGAAATAACATTTTTGCTTTTTTTATCATCCAACCTTGTTGGGTCACCTTTAAGAACTGCTATGGTAATATATGTGCATATACTCACTTTTGCAAATCCCTGTAATCGGAGTCCCCTCCGACCCCACAGTCCCACAGCTATTTATAAAATAATCACACAGAGGCTTAATATTATTTACAAACTGTATGGTCTAAGGCAGGTCTCTTGCTAGCTAGCTCTTATATCTCAAATTAACCCATTTCTATTAATCTGTGTTTTGCCACATGTTCCATGGTGTTACCTGCGTCTCCTTGAGCGGCGGCTGGCGTCTCTCTCGCCTCTGCCTTTATCCTTCCTGTCTCTCTCTTGGATTTCCTGCCTGGCTATAACCTGACTTGCCATAGGCCAGAGCAGCTTATTTATTAACCAATCAGAGCAATGCATATTCACAGCATACAGAAAGACATCCCACAGCAACTCCTCTTGTCAGAATGCAGCTCACAGCATCTGAACCAATAAGACAGGACACTTGTGTGTGCACACCCAAGAGTGGTTCTCTTTTCTTCTGCTGCAGCTATGGGAGTTCCTGAAGCCCAACACACCACTGGAAGCTCGAATTTCTAAGCAGTGGTGTGAGATTGGTTTCCAAGGTGATGATCCGAAAACGGATTTTCGAGGAATGGGTCTCCTGGGACTTTATAATTTACAGTGAGTACAATAAAGAATAGTTAACCATTAGAGCAATTCTCTGGTCAGCTGGCATTAAAATGGCATAGTAGCGTTAGCGCTTTCAAAAGCCACTGCCCAAAAGATGCCATAAGAACATTCAATCCTCTAAGGGGCAACTCGGCTTCATACAGTTTTAAAACTTGCCAGCACCTTGCCTGTATTTCAATAGACTTCATAGAAAATTTTAAAGCAACTCTTAGATATTTTTTTATTATTAAAAACTTCAAGCATATGCAAAAACACACCCTCTTATATTGATGAATATAATTTATCATCTGAATTCAATATTCAGAAATTGCAACATTATTTTTAGACAAAAAAAAGTTAATGAAAATTCCTTTACTATTTGCCATTTCACCTCTCATATTTCGATATGTACCTCTAAAAAGTATCAATACTGGACCTTGAAATGGCTCAGCAGGGGAAATTGCCCTCTGCCACGTGCAGTGGCCTGGGTTTGAGCCCGGGAATCTGCATGGCGAAGGGCGAGAATTGACTCTATTAAGTTGTCCTCTGACCTCCACATGTGCACACCCACATGTGCACAGACACACAAAATAAACAAATCTAAAATTGCTGCTTTGAATTTTCCTGTATCCTCCTCCTTAGATTTGTGTAATAAATTATATAGACATATATTATCAATTTTGTTATAGTTTTATTATTGCCTGTGTTAAATACTTTTTATGAAGTGCTTTTGAGATTGTGTGAGTTTTTATGTTTATTCTGAAAGTTCATTGCCAATTTCCCCCAGGTAGCAACTTCATTGTATTAATATCCCTAAGTTCTGTGAGATGTTTTCTAATCATCAAGAATTCAAATACAATGAGACTGCTTTCTAAGAAAGATGCATTTGATCTGGGCATTGTGGCTTACATCTGTAATCCTAACTCTTGGGAGACAGAAGCAAGGGGATCAGGATTCATCCTTACCTGTCTAATGGGGGTCAGTGCTAACCTGAGCTGCAGGACACACTGTCTTAGGACAAAACAGGAAGAAAGGAAGGATGGAAGGGAGGGAGGGAGAGAGAGAGAGAGAGAGAGAGAGAGAGAGAGAGAGAGAGAAGGGGGAGGGGAGAGGTGAGGAAGGGAGGGAAGGGAAGGAACCTAGAGTTCCCTCTCCCCTTCCCCACGTTGCTTCTCTCAGGCTTCTGCTTCTGGGGGGGTCATCCATCACTGAGTCACCTGACCCTTTATCTATAATGCTTGATTATATACTTGACTCTCTGGGTAGTAGTGAAGTTCATAATTAAGTTTTCAAGTCTGTTGGCTCTGGAAGAGTGGTGAGCTCATGCCAGTGTCTACCACTGGGTGCCAAGTGGCCTCCCACCAGATGAGTGTGGCTGTCTTGCGGACAGTGCAGTCATGGTGTTCTTCCCTCTGCCTGCAGATATTTCGCAGAACGGGATGCCACAGTGGCTCAGCAGGTCCTCTCTGACTCTCTTCATCCAAAATGCAGGTAATTGCTCCAAATAAAAGATGGGTTAGTTTTGTTTGTTTGTTTGTTTGTTTTGTTTTTTGGGGGGATCGGTAAAATACCATTTCCCACATGGATCTATAGAGAAGTATTATCAGGAGAGCCAGCTCACTGGGAGCTAGCCCTTTTGACAGGAGCTAGTCCTTTTGATGGGTGCTAAACAAGAAGGTTAATACTTCAGATACTCACGTCAGGACTTAGAAAGTAGAGAGGTGCCCTTCAAGCAAGATGTGTGGCAAGAGTGTCTAGGAAGATTGAAAGGTGAGCGTGGAGGGCCGGATATGGAGGAAAGAATTCAGAGACAAGGGAGTGTGGTGTGGGCATCAGGAAGCTTGGAAGACAAAGACCCACAGAGAAAGCTGGACTTTCTAAAGTTCTTTTGTTTTAAAGTTCAAAACTGCATTTATGTTTACTTGATTTCTTTTCTTTGACTGAACACATGAAGGGATATCACTAAAGAGGAAATAAGGTATTTTTCTTCGCTTCTGTGTTTTGTTGTTTTTATTCTGTATTAGAATGAATAGGATAAGAATTTCTAAAATAAATAGATTTGTGAAAAACACTTTCAAAGGCAAACATTCACCAAATTTTATTCTGATATGGTGATTATTTGTGGGCTGCATTTTTATTAGCTAAGAGCCAGATTGATCTAATCTAATGAAAGAGTCAAGAAGCCAGAACTATACCCAGTTTGAGGGATGTTTAATCCCTTCCTCTAGAGAGGTGACCATCTCACACACATAACCTGTTCCCCTCAAGGGACATTTTATTTGTGAATTTTCTTACCTAGTGAAAATTTGATCTTCGATTAATATTTTTTGAGACACAGTCTAATTGCATAGCCATAGATGGCCTGGAACTCACTCTGTAGCCCAGGCTGGCCTCAAACTCACAGAAATCCACCTGCCTCTACCTCCCTAGAGCTGGGATTAAAAGTGTGCCCCACCACTTCTAGCCTTGATTGATGTATTTCCAATTTGTTAACTATAAATGGTAGTTAATGTGTGAGTCAGTGGCTCTTCTCCTGAGAATTCCTTCTATTTTACTGTCCTGATCCCATTAGATTTTTTTTTGTCCTCCACCTAATAGTACTTAGTTATTACTGACTAAATAAACTTAGAGTTTTATTGTAGCAGTCTTAAGATTCAGGAATCGGTTGACTTGAGCTTATTTCACTGACGTTACTATTATTCTCCTCCTAGCTCCATTTGACTAAGGTTCATTCAATTACATTACTTTCCCAGACTCACATTTACAGTCTTTTATGAGATTAAAAATTCATCTCCTTTACTTTTATTCATTTCAAGAAAAACATCAAAATCATCTCGCTGTTTCTGGATAGATTGCATGCTCAAACTCCAGCTATTTTGACTTTTCAACTGTATCTTCTGGATTGCATAGTTCTGCATTGTGGAGCCTCTGAACCCCTCCTAAGCAAAGTTTGCTGAGAGTCTGCATGTGTTTCCAAATGGTGTTTCCTGGATCAGAACCAGGAGTCATGGATACTCCGTGATCCTGGGAAAGTAACAATAAGCTTCAAATATTGTTTAAATAACGATTGAAGGGAGATTAATTTTGTCAGTGAGCCATTCTCAAGCAAGGGGAGGGTAGACAGAGGCTCCACAATTGTGGCTCCTGTAACAGCCATCAGAGAGGCCTTGAGGGTCTGTGGACCACTCTTAAGGAGGATGGCCTTCGTGTGTGTGTGCTATGTAGGAACCTAGTGTATCCCTCAAGCTACAATTCAGTCAAAGAGGAAGAAGCTTTTGTATTAGTTGCTTCAAACTGATGGTGAAGGTCACCAAGTGTGAATCAGAATGTCTCAAAAACATTTTGATTTCTTTCTAATTTATTTCTTAGGTAATTGTCTGAAGGAGATATAGTTTGACCCATTATGGTAACATCATAGCTTCTATCAGACTCTACACATTTCAGGAATTCAACAGTGAGACATGAGTATACGTACTAAGGACATGCTCCCAGCTGTCCATCAGCAAGCATGATACATTTCTGCCTTTGTGACTATTCATAGGGTCCTGAAGTAACTTGAGGGATAAAGGTAGATGCAATTTTAAGAGGAGAATTCTGCCTGTCAATTTCTGTTGTTTACTTGGGGGCTATCTTATAAGTTATCAAATGAGGGGAAGCCACTTGGCCTTTTCTTGTATTTCAAATGCAAAGATTTCATTTAACAAATATAGACACAAGATTTCATTTAACACATATAGACATGCTGCAGACTTTTGAAGCTTTGTTGAAGAGAAAGTGGATACTTAGAAAAATTTTCAATTTTACATGCAATTCAACTCATTTTGAAAATGAATCTTCTAGAGGCAAAACTGTCCTGGTGCCTCTTTAGTTTCCTTTGTTGGTTAGAAATTATACTTTGAAAAGTAGGTGGGATATTTTAACATGAATTCCAGCAGTTACTTGGCATCATAGCCGGTCATTCACAGAGTAGGAAGCACATTTGTTTAAATATCCATTATGTACTATGTTTCTGTGGCTGTGTGCTGTGGTATTACGTGAGCGTTTGTAGTGTGCCATTTGCCATCTGTTCTAGAAAATTCTCCTTTCCCTGCTTAGATGGATTTAAATATTGTATGTAGCACCAATGCTAAAGTTTGTTTTTGAGACAAGGTCTTACTACGTAGCCCAGGCTGGCCTAGAACTCAACATCTTCCTGCACTGGCTTATGTTAAAACTGTTACCTGTATGTATATGTACACTATCTAACACTAATCAGTTTAAATGTATCAACTCTAAAAGCAACAATACATGTGGGGATTGATGGGATTCCAGGGGTGTGCCATCATACCAAACTTGCACTACTGCCTTTAACAGTGATCTATTCAGACTGATTAGTGTAGTAATAGAGTTACATGTATCCCTATGTGTAGTTATTGGTTGAATATATGCATTCAAAGAGAGTAAGAACAAATTAAATATTAAATGTTCATTTATTTATTCATCCTTTCTTGCAGCAAATTCAGCAAAGCAGAATGGGAAAAGAAAAGGATGGATAAAGCAATTGGGTAAGTGTGGGATCATACATGAAGACTGTCAGCCCTAGCCCAGGGACAACAAAACTGGATTTGATTCCCAGCAACTCACATGATAACTTACAACCATCTGTAACTCCAGTTCCAGGAGAGCCAATGCCCCTCCATGGGTACCAGGCACTCACATGGTACACAGATATGCATGTGGACAAAACATCAATACTCATAAAATAATGAAATAAAATTTTAAAATTGTCTCACATTTTTACAATAGATACCTGACAACATGGCTAAGCAGGTAAACAAACTTGCCACCAAGCCTGATGACCTGAGTTTGATCCCCAGAACCTATATGTAGAAGGAAAGATGCTACAATTGTCTTGACCTACACACACACATGAGGGCACATGCACACACACAAACAAGTAAACAAACAAATTAATAAATGTTGTTAATGGCCTATGCTATTCAAAAATATTTCTATGCTGAATTTATAAGAACAGAGAGAATTTAAGAATTCTATTCCCTTTTCTGTAGAAGAGGGACATAAAATATACTTTGTGGTAACACCTTAAATCTTTCTCACATAAAATTTAAATTTAGAAAAACACAAGAATGAAGATCAGAACTCAGTCCATCAGCCCATCTATCACTTGTGCATACCCATAGTAAGAACTCTTAGCTTTTCATTCTAGATGTTTCTCTCTGCACCCATGTGCACCTATATACTGAATCTCGGCTTGTTCTACACAGGCCTTAAAGTCTCTAAGAATGCAATTTTAGTTAGCTATAAAATTACCATAATTTAGTTAACACAAAAATTACCATAATTAATTTCTCTAGGAGTCTTTTGAGCATATTTGAGTGGTTTCTATGTCTTGCCGTGATAAATAATGCTGTAATAAATATTGTTATGCATAAAGTTTTGTCCACTTCAAAGACTGCCCTACCACATGTTTGGGAATGGAATCACCAAGTCAAAGCATGTGGACTCTCAGTTCTCTTACTATGTGCTACCAAAACTTTGTGGTAGATTTAGAGGACAAGACTTTGATATGGTAGAGATGGATAGATGGCTTGCCACGCTGATAGATTAAAGGAATCTAGACCTCAGGTTATCAATTTTTGAAGTGCTTATATCCCTCATGTGCAGCACTTTTGGTTTTTGTGGGTCCTGCCTGCAGGTACTCCTTTGCAATTGTGGGCATCAACATCACTGATCTGGCATATAATCTGCTCGTGAGTGGTGCTCTCAAAACCCATTTCTACAACATCGCCCCCGAAGCACCAACACTGTCTCACTTCCAACAAACATTCTGTAAGTATCTTGTTGTTTAATTTTCAGTATGGATTTCTACACAGCAGACAAGGGTCAAAGCTGAGAAATCATTGAGACAAAGCTACATTAGGCCCTGGGAAGAAGTTTCTTTGGGTTTAACTTCGTTGTTTGTTTATTTTCTCATTTCAACACCTACGCTTACATTTCTGGGCATCATGAATTTTTCTTTTTCTCAGCTCTTATGTGATATGCATGTGTCAACTTCAGGTCTGACTATGTCTGTCTCCCTTTGATCTAGCACAGCTTAACACTGAAGAATGCAACTCTAAAGACAGCCTGTGTTGACTGCCAGGTCCTATGTTTTGACAGAAATGAAATTCACAAGAAGATTAGAAAGTAAGGTTGAAAGACTTGCCTAGAAAGTAGGTCAAAAAGGTATTGATGAAAAGTAAAAAATAAAGGTTGAAACATGAAAGGGCCATTTTGGGATGTCTCCTATCTGAAGTAGGGGGGGGAAGGTGGTGTCACAAAAAGGAGACACTCAGGAAAGGAAACAAATCTATAAATCAAGAAAAAAAATCAGGCCAGCAAGATGTCTCTGCGGGTGAAGGCACTTGCTGCCAAGCCTGAAGATCTGAGTTTGACCCTCCAGGTCTACATGATGGAAGGCAAGGATCAGCTCCTACAAGTTGTCCTCTGACTTCTTCACACACACACACACACACACACACACACACACACACACACACACACTAAGTAGATAAATAAATGTGATAAAACTTTAGACTTGAAGGGCAGATTTTCATATTTTAAGTTCCAAGCACCCACATAATAGATTCAAATCTACCAAATCAAAGTCTATATCACTGTGAGATACTACAACACTGTAAAAAGATGATACCGAAAATATCTAGAACTGTCACACAAAAACTTTGGAATCAAGACTACACTGGACTTCTCGAGAACAGCATTTTATTCCAAAACACAATGGAATAATGACTACAAAAACTTAAGATGGCACACAGAGGATATGATTTACAATTTCAAATTATTTTCCCAGGCTGACTTATCAATTGAGTATTGAGTATCAAAACAGGATAGACATTTTTTTATAAATACAAAGTCTTAAATATTTTGCTTCTCCATAACTTGACAAGGAAACTCCTGAAAAATATGATGTTTCTACAAAATAAGAGAGTAATTCCAGAAAGAATAAATGAACCTGGACAACAGGAAGTCTTTCTGGGAGGAGAGAGAAGAGGATCCTCAGGTGAGGGAAAGGGGTCCTCCCAAGGCACACAATAGGCTGAGAAGAACCGATCTGGATTTTGACAAAGCTCTGAAACTGAGTAAACATCTACCATGGTCAAACACAACTAAATTAAATTAAATGGAAAACTAAGTAAATGAAAAAAGTAGGCAATTAGTCCTAGATTAAAAGCGGTAAGGAACTGAATATGGTTGGGCTGGTGAACAGGGGTAGACCCGTATCTTCTGTAAATAGGGGTTTAAAAAACAGCCCAGAAATGGAATGTGGCATGTGTGGGGCTATAGAGTTTGGCAGTCGGAAGGCTCAGCCAGAGCGACTTTAGAGCAAGGATTAGGATAGGAGAGGCTACTGCCTTCACGGTGCTTCGTTTTCCCATTAAAATGTATTAAACCATCTGATGCTGAACAATGCAAGTATCACTGGCAAAAATGAAAACAATGTTCGAAGTATTTACTTTATAACTTGTTAGTAGAAAATCTAAGTTCTTCACATGACATTTTATAGCTCCCATTTTGACCCGTGGGTGATTATATTCACTCCTGTAACAACTCTATTCCCACCAAATATCACTGGGATTTTACTGCAAATCAGGGTCTATCCTGAGGAAGACCAGCATCGAAACCATTAAGTACAACATACTCTTAAAGCGCTGCAAAGGCATATGGCCGTCATCACCCACTGAGTCTGAAGCAGAGAGAGCTCCCTAGAGCAAATGCCATTCTCAGTGAAAACCTAAGGCTGAACAGCCGAACAAAAAGCAATGGGTGCTGAGGGACCCAGCCAGAGAAGTGGTAAGGACACAGGCCACAAGATGGGAGTGTACAGCAGATCCAAACAGTACAGTAGAGAGGGTACGATTAGATACGATACTGAGAGGGTATGGTTAGATGTGATACAGGAAGTTTAAGAGAAGAATTTGGAATGGACCCTGAAGAGCTTTGAGCCATGTTGGAGAGCATGAACAAAGCTATTAACAAACAAAATCTCTTGCACTATGTTTTTGTTAGCCCTTTATACAAGTTGCCCTGTTCTATAGTTTCCATCTTTCTTGGGTAAATCAGGGAAGCTCTTGTAAGGGAAAATAGGATGAGTTTAATTTGAGGCGAACTGAAGGTAAATTCCTTTGGGGAAATCTACTCAAAGCCACAAAAATGGACATTCCTGTAAGAAGCCACAGAGCTCTGATGGGCTAGAAGGGCTCTGTCTCCAGACTCATAATTCATCTGCTTGGAGTTAAAAAGCAGAACCACACAGCAAACGATGTCTCCCGCGTTTAAACTGAAAAGAATTGGTATTTATTTAAGGGTAGGAGGAGATGTTTTGTTCATTGCTAAATGCTCAGCCTAGTAGAGAGTTTAGTAACTATATATTGGATAGATGAATGGATGGATAGATGGACTGACAGATAAGATAACTACAGTACTGAATGATATTCTTTTCAGGGAAAAAGAGGGTGTAGCTGATCTGGAAATGTTTTAGCCTTACCCAATTGATAGGTTTTTCAGGAGAGTCCTAGCCCAGATAAGTAAGCATGAAGCAGGTTATCTTATTTCCCAGGACACTCTTCGGGTTTCAGAAAGAGCAGCAATCACCAACAGATTAGGTTATGGTCAGAGAGACGGGGTATCTTTAGAAGAGGCGAACCATGCCCTGGATTCATTGCCCCTCCAGTGGGCACAGTCACTTCTGCAATCTCCCCTGTAATATTCTTGCAATTATCTGTGTCCTTGCACATGTCTCTGCTCTCTAGCAACAGGGTGCAGTGAAGCAAAACCAAGACACATTTGAGCAACAATAAATATGCATCAGGCTTCATATGGCAAGCCAAATTAGTATTCAAAACAAGTATTTCATCTAGAGGGAAGGAAATAAGAATGTAATGGCTCTATCGTCCTGACTTTACAGTCTTAGTCAGTGAACACTGCGCTGCCAAGGCTTGTTGTTGCAAAAATGCCAGCCAATTTAAAGCTCCACTGAACACACAGCCTGACTGTAACGGGGTAAAGTTAGAGGAAAGGACAAGCACAAAAGACGGAGCGGATTATCTGTTCTTTGACCTTCAAGAGAGAGAACCGTTAACATAGAAATAAGCACCAGAGGAAGCAGCCTGTAGCAACGATGGAAGATGGCCTGTTTCAGCCCAGGCTTTCCCCTGTCGACTGTGAGAGCATGCACTGTTTGAGCTTCCTGGCTGAACCCAGTGTCCACATCTGTAAGGTAGAGACAGAAAATCTGCTTGGCCAACCCACAGTGCTGGGGCATGAATGAAATTGAAGACTAGAAGCAATGGATTGATTCCGTTTTCTCCCTCCCTTTCCACACTCCTTTGTTAGCGTTCTCAGCTAACAAATCATTGTCAGAAATTGAATACCTATCTCTCTCTCTCCAAGAGACAGAGAATTAGGAAACATGAGAACTCTACCTTTTTCTCCATCTTCAGTGCCTAACAGTGTATCTGTTACATACATAATTGGTAGATGGGTTGACCAGACAACTGGCAACTGAATATTTGAATGCTGTGTAATAATACATAAATGAGTGGAGTTTTATGATTATAAGATGTACTTTGGAAGCCAGGTCACCATTTCTGTATTTTTATTGCAATCATGTTATATGGTCTATACTCATTTTCCTGATAAGATAGGGAGAGTCCCAGGGGATCTATCTATAGGATTTACAGTTTACATTTGTTCTTATCAAGGAAGTACCATGAAAATGGTGTCTGATTATGAAGCACCATCACCCTCCAAGATGGTCATCTGCAATTTTGTATACAATAGAAAAGTGAAGGAAACAACTGCATCTGAGTTCTCCTAGAACTCTGTGATACACTACATCCCCTTCAGAGTCAAATGCCAGGGTGTCTGCACATTGTAGAAAAGTGGGCATCTTTATGTGTACATTAATAAATTATTCATTAAACTATTCATTAAAAGGAGATCAGCATGCTACATATTCTGATTTGATAGTCCATATCATACTCATGGACCAAATTATCACATTGTACCATATAAATACAGCAAAAACTCAAATTAAAAAAAAATTAGTTTCCGGGGTTTGGGATTTAGCTCAGTGGTGGAGCGCTTGCCTAGCAAGCACAAGGCCCTGGGTTCAATTCTCAGCTCCAGGCAAAAAAAAAAATTAGTTTCCACAGTAACTGCTTTATTGATGTCAACGGAAGTATGATAATGAGATGAATGCATCGTGGATGATCTTAATTCATAATATTGTAAATCTGACTCTCCTAGCAAAACAACTCAAGTATGTGGCTAGAGTTTTCCTGCCTGGCCCACGGTCAGGATAAATCTCTTTCACCTGCCAGTCCCACAGCCGCTCAGACCCAACCAAGTAAACACAGAGACTTACATTGCTTACAAACTGTATGGCCGTGGCAGGCTTCTTGCTAACTGTTTTTATATCTTATATTAATCCATTTTTACAAATCTATACCTTGCCACATGGCTCGTGGCTTACCGGCATCTTTACATGCTGCTTGTCCTGGCGGCTGGCTGGCAGTCAGTCTCCCTCTGCCTTCCTGTTCTTTTAATTCTCTCTGTTAGCCCCGCCTATACTTCCTGCCTAGCCACAGGCCAATCAGTATTTTATTAGCAACACATTTGCCATACAGAACATCCCACAGCACAAGTATGCTTTTTTGAGCTCAAAGACCAGTTGGAAAAAGTATATGTGTGTTTTATATATTAAGAAGAGAAGAAATTATGAATTCTCATTCATTTCTTTTATAACCATATCAATTGAAACATTCCTAGAAGGAGGCCTGGGGGGGGGGGTGTAAAAAGATGGAATCTTCTAGATCTTAGGTTTTAAACTTCAGAGATAGAGATTCATCTGGCTGAATCTGGGTGGATCTGCATGTTTAGCAAATTACCCCAGGCTATTCCTGAGATGTTTTAGGAGCTTTTCCACTCACTGAAATGGACAGAGGGTTGAGTTCTTGTGGGCCGGTAAGATGCAGGGGTCAGAAGAGACAGCGCTGTCATCACGTATTGAAGCAAGCAGGACTGACACTGCGCATGAGCTGTGATGGAGAGGCAGACGCTTAACCTGGAGAAGAGATGAGTGCTGGGCACAAAGCACAGTGCAGGTGTCACAGGAGGATTAGATTTGTTCCATGAAGTGCAGGCCGACAGCTTTCTACCCAGGAACCTTCTAAGAATCTTGGGCTGAAGCAGGAGGATTACACATTAAAGACTAACTAACCAGGACTCCATACCAAGGCCTTTTAAAAATACAAAACAAAAAAACAAATCAACCCTCATCGATGTCACCGTCAGTGATACTCGTAGAGATGCCCAAGCCTGGACTCGGCCTTGGCCCCTCAGGGAACCCAAGGATGGGATGAGTGGAAATAGAGAAGGCAGGTCCTCTATTTCCTGATGGTGGACCTGATTTGCAGTTTTCCTGGTAGTCAGCTTTTGTGTAGCCTCAAGGCCAGCTGGATAAGGGGAGTGAATGCCTCCATTGGAAATGTTAAGAAGCAGTCTTGTCCATTGCCCTGGAAGAAATGGAATAGGGACAGGGATGTAGTTCACTTGGTAGAATGCTCTCCTGGCATACATTGGCCATAGGTTCGATCCCTAATCACACATAAACCGGGTGTGGTAATGCACTGGGAGGTGGAAATAGGAGAATCAGGCAGGTGTCCAAGGTCCTCTGCAACCCAGTGAGTTCAAGGGCAGACTGGGCTGTGAGAGACCTTGTCAAAAGAAAAAAAGAGAGAAAGAAGAAATGGAACAGAAGAGACAACCCAAAGTCAATGTAAAATAATTACTCCCTCAACCCTTTCTCCTATGCTTGAGTGACTGCGTTCTTAAAAGTGTCTGAGTGTGCCTACACACGCTGTGAGAGGAGTCATGAAGGTGTGTGTTTGTGTGAACAGGTCATCATCAAGCAGTGTATGTTGTGGAAGGACACCTCCAATACTGTGTTATAATGAAACATGAATATGATGTTTTAAAATTCTTGTAGAATTATGTTGAAGCTATTTCCACACATTGTTAGTTACCAGAGGAAAAGCTGTTTCCTTAGTTGTTCCATTGAGTATATTTTTTTCCCAGTTCTCTTCCTATTTCCTCATTTCTTCCCTTGCTCATTCCTCCTAGATTCTCTTTATACATGAAAGTAGAAGTTCTGAGAGCCCAACCAGGATCCTCTCCAGCATTCCGTCTGGATTTTCTTGCACCTTCTAAAGATAGAACAAAGAACAACTTGTATAGCATTCACTTCTTCTTTTTTAAACTAGGATTCTTTCTTTTCTTTTTCCCTAATTTATAGAGAGACCTGCAGTTGCATTGGGGTTTACTAATACACACAAATAAAATACTTTCTTTTAAAGGAAGTATTCACATTTCAGTTATTTTGGATGTGATGGAAGGGAGGGGCAAAACGGGGAAGGAAAAAAAACACAACAAACAGATTCCTCCTTCAAATGCTTAACACTTATTCCAAGAACATTTGCACTCCAGAGTGTTCATAGACATCAACTTTGAGACACAAAAGCTTTTGAATATGGAATTTTACTTTGGAAGGAAGTATTATTAGCAATTTCATGAAGCTGATCACGAGTCTGTATAGCTTAGATTTGATTTATAGTTCTTACTGTCTCATACTAGATGGTTAAATGCATTTGTGTGATGTGTTGGGGCAATTTAAAATTTTAGTTAAATTGAATACCAAGAGGAAAAAGGGCAGAGTGGAGTAATTTTGAAGGACTGGATCATTGTGTTAATTTAGTTGGGAGGGAGGATGAAGGAGTCATTGTTGGTCTTTTGGAATAAGTTCAGGGGAGGGGAGGGGGCTCACTGGGTAATCACTTGCCTTGCAAGCAAGACCAGAGCTCAGAGTCCCAGAAGCCATATAAATACCAAGTAGACACGACGGCCCATCCGCAATCCTGGTGCTCGGGAGGCGTAGAGGAGTGATCCCCAGAACAAGCTAGTTAGCTAGACTAACTGAAGTGGCAAGTTCTGGGTTCAAGCGAGAGGCTCCACCTCAATATGTAAGATGGAGAGAGATGCCCAATAGTATCCCCTGGCCTCTACAAACATGTGCACTCACATGTGCACTCAGGTGTGCACTCACATGCGCACACACCCATATACCTGAATACAAGCATAGATAAGTAAACATAATTTTAAGAATTTGAAAGTATTTTGAAACATTTGAAAATAAAGGCATTGTAGTGCATGCCTTTAGTCCCAACATTTGGGAGGCAGAGGCTGGTCTATAGAACAAGTTCCTGGCTACATAGAGAAACCTTGCCTTGAAAGAAAGGAAGAAAGAAAGAGGGGGGGGAGAGGGAGACAGAGACAGAGAGACAGAGGGAGAGAGACAGAGACAGAGACAGAGACAGAGAAAGAAAGGAAACCAAAAATCCAAGTTGAGCTGATGAGATTGCTCATTGGTTAAGAGCTCTGACTGCTTGCTCTTCCAGAGGATCCAGATTGGATTCCCAGCACCCACGTAGCAGCTCACAACTGTAACTCCAGTTCCAGGGGATCCAGTGCCCCCTTCTGGCCTCCAAGGGAAACTGCACAATGTGGTGCACAGACATACATAACAGGCCAACACTCACAAATGTTAAGAAAAAAATTAATTAATTAAGAAAAGAGTGTATGTTCCTAGTATGATTCACATTCAAGAGGTGACAGAATTGATGTGCCCTCCTGCTTTGTGGAGCTGAAAATGTCTCTAATACTAGCTGCAAAAAGAGGAAACAGAATAGGCAGCTTGGTAGCTTCTACTCCACTGGTCATACTTTAAATCTTGGTGTTTCCTGTGAACTCCACAGAGACTGCTGCGCTGGTCTAACTCCTCTACGGTGGTTTGGAAGGTGGCTAGGGACTGTTTTCCTGTAGTCTTCTTACTGTCTTGTCCCTAACAGGCTATCTGATGCACGAGTTTCACAAGTTTTGGATTGAGGAGGACCCCATGGACATAATGGAATTTAATCGCGTGCGGGAGAAATTCCGCAAGAGGATCATAAAACAGCTACAGAACCCAGACATGGCACTGTGCCCGCATTTTGCTGCATCTGAGGGCTTGATCAACATGTAGTGCCCACGCCGGTTTCAACGGATCCTCAGAACACTGCCTCATTGTTGTCTTAGATCTCTGCTTAGGTGACAGCTCACACACCGAACGCACATAGTGATTATACATATATATATATGCATGCCTTTTGGTACAGTATTTTCATCTCTTGGTCATAATTCCAAGATCCCCCAAATACCACTATTTCTGGAGTATCTGCCCTCCAGTGACTGCTCATATTGTGGCATTATGCAGTGTTAGCATCTGTCCTTGGCACCCAGGTATGAAGAAAGTTTTATATTTTTTTAGATTTTTTTCCTCCTCCTCGTCATTCAATATTAGAAATGTGTAATAATTCCCTAGCTGTAATTTGTATGAAAGAGATTTAACTGAATCTCATTCTGTGTTCATATCTATTAAAATGTTTCATGAGGACTGTGGCTCGCTTATCACACTGGGTTCATGCTTGGACCTCATTCTGGGAAAGGATAAGATTTTAAAATAACACAGACAGACACATGATAAGCCAAACTCTTCCTGCACACATAGCTGTACTTCACCAAAATGTAATGAGGCTATAAGAAATTAGCTTAAATAGGAGCTGTCCTTGTGTGAAACCCTGCAGACCTGTAGCCTAACTTAACCACAGTTGCAACTGTGTCACAGTCATCAGGATAGAAACTTATTTTATCCCCATCACTTCACGGCTTGGATGTCTAAACATGTGTATGATGCTTGGAGCTACAGAAAAGAAGCCATATCTTTCCAAGGCTGCAAAGGGTTTCTCACTGCCTGCCCCTTGCTGAACCCAGAGTTAGCACTACCCCAATTCAAGCATCTTTGCTCAGGGGATTGTGGGCTGACTGGTTTGTTTTCTATGTTGAAGGGCAATATTTTTAATTTTTTGCAAGAAAACATGTTATAACACAGGAACCCGAGGAATGATACCATGCACTATTCCTTGAAATTAGCATCCTTATAACAGTGGAAGAAGTTGCTTGGGAGAAGAAAAAGATGAAATTATCCTCAAACTGCTAAGAATCATCTTCTTCAAAATGTGATTTAGTTTGGAATTATGATTGTAGTCTGTTGAATAGTATTTACCATGGTATTTCATACCCATGGTATTTTATACTTTGGGACTATCGATTTTAGTATTATTAGATGTTTGTGTAATCACTTGCTTATTTAAATGAATTTTGAGTACTGCCTAACTGTCGGTATATGAATAAATTACATATCATTCTACAGTAATGGAGAGTGGGTTTCATTCAGATGTCTTTGTGCTCTATGGGTCTTAAGATATGCAAATCTGTGAGTGGGTGGAATGTCAAAGACAAACAATTGGTTATAAATTACTGTCTTTTAGAATAGCCAGGTGTAATTTAGAAGGTGTTATGGCTGAGAGATTTCCTTGATCTTAAGGTCTGACGATGCTTTAATGAGTAAGATCTTTCTTATTTATTTAATTTTTGACAGAATCTCACTATGCAACCCTGCCTGACCTGGAACTCACTGTGTCGACTAGGCTGGCCGGGAATTCAGATATTCACCTGCCTCCGTCATCAGTTAAATTAAGATTAAAGGCTTGTATCACCATTCCTTACCCTCTTACTTTTTCTTCATTACTTTCTATAAAATCTCCCTTGGTTACTGCAAGACATCTGATTTTTTACAAATCCTCAACTGCCTGCTGCTGCTCGGTAGGATTCCTCCACTCCAGGACTGTCATTTTTCTCTCTCAGTCCTGGAGCCAGGTGGTAGCATTTCTACTGCCTCTCTCTTTCAACCCGTGCCCTCTGTTAGACAGTAAGAAGAGCAGAGCCAGTCAATGCTTCCTGTGTACCAAGAACAGCGTCTCCAGAAGGGCAAGTCACAAGCCGAGGAGATGGTCTGTCTTGAGCACACAGTACTTGTACCTGCAGATCCAAGCATTGCTCCACATGCAAGGCAGACTTTGCCGACTACATATGTACACTGCCTCTTCCTATTTACTGTAGTCCTGTATTGGCAATGCAGCGTGATGGCATGTGGTTCTCTTCTGCTCAGGTAGAGATGGCTCACGTTACCAAGCTAAGACATTCCCCTCCCGGATTCTTGGATGCTTTCGGTAGTATCTAAACACAGCTGCACAGTTTTAGGATGAACAGTCGCTGCCAGCTCCTTCAAGGTATTATTAGCCTTCTCATTCACACCTCTTTGTAGGAGATGCAGTCTACTCAGTAACACAAAGCGAGGTGAGAAAAAGAAAAGGAGAAGGTTTCCAGAGCATCAGAGACGTGGGATGTATGCTGTGTGTGTATGTGGTTCCCTAGGGTATTCTTAGCATGCTCATATTTATTCCACTGAGCAAGGGTTGACCACATAAAATGTAAATTGTGTAGCACACTTCCTTCAAGTTTTCCAAAACACTACTTGATATATGATTTTTAAAACATTTCTAGTTTGCACTACAAGGAAAGAAATAAAAAATACTCTTTGAAGCATCATTTCTGAAACGAGACTTTGGGTAGATTTGCCTTCCACAGTTGTTGTTATTGTGCTGAGGTGAAAAACATTTCCTGGTAATCCATCATTTTGTCTGTATTTGTAAAGAAGCCTAGATAGGCGTCATTCCAAAGACAGGAGGGGATGGCTTTACAGTACATATTCCAAATCAGGGAATGTTTGAGAGAGAAAGAGGATGCTGTTGACTGCTTTGGTACAACAGACTAAACAGGGGCAGTTTAAGGAAAGAGATGTTATATGACCGAGTAGATCAAAAGACAGATAAAAATACGAACTGTCTGCTCGTAACTCAATGATGCAGATACAAGTGCATCTCTTTGCTTTCCTGCTCTAGCAGAAGTGCATCATGCGATCCTGTCATAAATACTGTCATAATTATATCAGAGGTATGTCATAAATACATCAGAGGCATGGGTCTTTTTTGGTACATCATTTTTTGAGTTGAGAATTTCAACCGCAAAGAATGGGTCTAAAATGTGATGGGGAAATGAAACCTGACAATCAAATTCCATGGGCGCGATCTACACTGATCTGCAAATAGAGGAGGCCAGGTCCAGACTGAAGAGGAGGAATGATGGGTCCAGAGTTGGAAGATCGAGAGTGAAGGAAATAGAGGGTGCCAGAGAAAAGAGGAAGAGGATAGAGAAAATGAAAAGCAGAAATTCTCAGTTCACTGAGCCCAGAGCCACGGAGGAACCTGGGCACAGTAATACATCCTCTGCGAAAGCATTGCCTCCAATCCTTCTGGGAGCATAATCAGTACTGTTCTAGTTCAGAAATGGGGCAGAAAAGCAGAACCGAGTACAACATCAAGGCCTGGGAACAGGTCCCAGCTTGGGTTCCATTTCTAATGCTAGCATTTAGCGAGCTCCAGCACCATGTGTGGGACCCAGCTAGCCCTGAACTTGCATGGTTTCAGCTCCTTGACAGCATTGCAAGTCCAGTAGCTTTTGTTTGCTTCTTACTTGCTCTTCTTTTCTTTTTTTTAATTACTAGATTTATTTTATGTGTGAGTGTTTTGCATGCATGTATGTATGTGTGCCAGATGCGTGCTTGATGCCCATGTATATCAGAAGAGGGTATCAGATAGTTATAAACCACCATGTAGTGGCTGGGAATTGAACCCAAGTCCTCTAAAGAGCAACCGGTGCTCTTAACCTCTGAGTCATCTCTCCAGCACACACACCGTGATCCCCCCTACCCGCCCCTCCCCAGCTTTTCTTGACAAGCAGGCCTATAGGATTTCAATGTGGTGCCAAAGGACTCAAACCAGGGAAGGAAATGAGTCAGGCATAGTGGCTCACACCCATAATCCCTGTGCTGAGGAGGCTGAGGCAGGAAAATCACAAGTTCCAGGCCAGCCTGTGCTACCGAGTGTGATCCTATCTCAAAATCCAAAAGTAGCGACAGAAGAAGAGGAAGAAAGGAAGAGAAAGGTGGAAGAAGATGAAGGTGGGGGGTGGGAGGGGGGGTGCCAAGCTAACCCTTGAACTCCAAGGCTCTAAACCAAGACTTCTAATCATTATATCCTCTGTCTTAGTTAGGATTTCTATTGCTGTGAAGAGACACCATGACCATGGCAACTCTTATAAAGGAAAACATTTCATTGTGGTGGCTCCCTTACAGTCCAGAGGTTTAGTCTATTATCATCATGGCGGGGAGCAAGGCACCATGCAGGCAGACATGTGCTAGGGAAGGAGCTGAGAGTTCTTATGTCTTGACTCACAGGGAACAGAAAGTGGTCTGAGTCACTGGGAGTGGCTTGAGCATGCATAGATGAGACCTCAAAGCCCACCCCTACAGTGACATACCTCCTCCAACAAGGCCACACCCACTCCAACAAAGCCACACCCCCTAGCAGTTCGCTCCCTTTGGGGGCCATTTTCTTTCCAACCACCACACCCTCCACTTAGAATTCTACCCTGCTGCCCAAGCTTCTGGTGGATTGTAAACATCCATAGATGCTCACACCTTGCTCCTAGGAGATAACATGTTAATATCTCCCACTCAGATACCTGCAAGGTAAATTCATACCTACAAATGCTGTTGAATTTTCCCATTTCCCATTTGCCTTTGGAGAAGTCCCTGCTTTGATATACCAACGATTGGGGCAGTCTCTTAAGTTCTTTCTCGCCTGTCTCCCTGGGGAAGGAAGTTGGCTCTCTTTCATACTGCTTCCCAGTGGAAGCCTCAGCAAGATGGATTTGCAGAGCCTGGGCTGGGTCATGTTCAGGTCAGATGCTACCGGGCATGTCTGTGGAAAAAGAAGTATGTGAGACGGTTAACATGTGGAGTCTTCATTAATAATACATCTCCCTCCCCCGCCTATCCCACTGACCTTGGGTAGCCTCCAGAACGCTGCTGCTTACAGACACACTAACGAGTATGATGTCATCCATTAATATCCTTGGGATACTTCACAGATACACAACAGACATGGTAAGGAAAGAAGTCAGATCAAGGTCACAGATCAAAAGTTACTTTTTATCTAAATACCTAGGACTGCGTTATGCTTTCAGGGGAAGCCATAGAAGAAAATTCACAACAATTTATGAAGCCTAGCAAAGACGAGAGAAACTAAGATGAAATTTGGAAAAACCAGGCCTGGAGAGATGGCTGAGTGAGTAAGAGCCTTGTTCTACAGACATGAGGACTTGAGTTTGAATCCCCAGAACTCATGTAAAAAGTTGCACGCATGCTTGTAGCCCCAGCATCGGTGGATGGAGACAGGGGGACCCTGAGAACACACTGGCCAAGCTAGCCTAGCTGAAAGGTGAGCTCCTGGTTCAGAGAGCATAGAAGAGGACATCTGGCATCCTGCCCAGGCTTCTGCATATTTGCATACAAGCATACACACCTGCACACCCATGTGAACATACATCACACACACACACACACACACACACACACACACACACACACACACACTTAAAAAGAAAAAAGTTAAACCCTCCCTACCCTGCAAGTCAACGTGTCCTTTGATGGTTGCTGCCTACAGTGAGTACAAAGGTCGGATGAACTGGTTTTATTCAGGACATTTCTAATTCCAGAATCCAAAAATGAGGAAAGCATAAGATTTGAATTCAGGTGTAGAGAGCCCTTCCCCTTGTTTTTTGGTTTTTGTTTGTTTGTTTGTTTTTGTTTTTTCTTTTCTTTTCTTGTAGAACAAGCAAGAAAACAAACTGTCAGAGCTATAGCGAACCAGGCAGGCTGGACCTGGTTGCCCACTGGCTGAACTCCTCCTGGAGAGCCTGGTGTCTGCAGGATGTTGTTCTGGGCAAGGAAATACATCTTAGGGCTCAGGAGAAACTAAAAGGAGATATAAGTGTTCTGTTAAGACAGCGAGGGGTCACCAGTGGCTCCTGATTTGCCCAAGTCTCCCGAACAGAGCTTAACAAAGTTTTTTGAGAAACTTCTTCCTACCACACCACATTACATTTTTGTCATGGTGGTGCGTCTGTGCTGAGTGTATTCCAAACACAGAGAAGTGGGGCATCACCCATCTCAGGCTGACAAGGAATTCCTTATGTTTTTACTTTCTCTAGAGCATAGCAGGAAAACTCCTGGCAATTGGAAGGTCAATTTTCTAGTGCCCATGCTGCTAGCCTTCCTTAGAGCAATGACTCAACCTGTCTGACTTTTATACACGTAACAAACTAATAATGACCATTCCCCCTGGGAGGATTACAGAAAGCATGAGAATCAAATAAGTCATTATTAATTAAAGTGCTTGGAGACTTCCAAGTAATAAACACATGTTTAATTGTGGTTTAGTTTGTATCTGTTTGGGTTTTGGTTAGGCGCTAACATCAAGAGAAAATCTATAAGATTTGTCCTTATGGCCAATTCCCCATTCATTCACTTAGGCAAATATTTATTGAGAAATTATTCCCGTGCTGGGCATCAGGCCAAGTCTGGAGATCAAACGGGAAGCAAGATGGTAGCTTCGCTCTCAGGTGCCTCCAAGTCTAAAACTAGGAACTTTTCCAAATCCAGCATGTGGACCCCAACCATAAACGCTGAGAGAGAGGAACAACCTGGGCCCCCCCCCCCTCAGACCTGCTGAATGAGACGGTCCTGGTAACTCCCTCTCTGGGTGATTTGTGTACACACAAAGCTGAGAAGCTCCACTCCAGAGGTATTGATCCGGTGACTCTCCATGAAACCTGACAAGGTCTGGCTTCAACTGAGAATGATCCAGAGAAGCAGCAATCATTCCCTGTTTCCCTTCCGCTCCTGTCAGAACTTGACTCTAGGCCTCCCTCAGCAGGGTAGCTATCTCCTCTGACCTGGAAGATCCTCTCCTGGGAGCAGGGAGGGGACTTCGTAAGACTTAGCTGGTAAAGGAGACTTACCAGATTCCCGGTGCTGAAGAAATCATAATATTCACAAGGCTTCTCCCTGCGGCTACATAAGCAGTAATAATAACTGAATAAAGGAGACTCTGGCAGACTGAGCTGCCTGCAGATTGTACATGGAGCTCTAGCGATGCAGTTTTCTGGGAGTCGTCATCCATTCTGGGGTGGGCTTTTGGGTGCTACAGCCGTCATTGAGTCACCCATGTTCCTGCAAGCAAGCGACCCTCCACCTCTGATCCTGGAAGTAACGTCAGTGAACTCACCAGTTCACTAAGCCAGATTTTGGTGGGATCACGTAGGGAGTCCATGTCAGTAGGCTTTGTTCACATCACACAAAAAAACTCACACAAGAACCACTACCATAAAAAGATTGTGTGTTCTGTTGTCTCTCCTCTCAGGGTACAAACAAGTGGGCATGGTGAAGGGATTGGGAGGGGGCATCCCCAGAAGAAGTACTTGCTTTCTGTTGGCTCCATAACCAGACTTCTCACCTTAAGCGGAATAAGAGATAGTCTTTTTCTGGAACCATTTTTGAGTGACCATGGCCTAGGAACACAGATTTGGGTTACCCCATATTCCATGTTCCAACGTGGAAGCGGTTTCATCAAGTTAGTTTTCTAGCACAAAGAAAGTTATAAATCATGGCAAGTTTAAAATGCATTGTCAGAGAGACAAATATAGTGGATGGGGCAAGGTTTTATATAGGTCCAAGACAGTATCTGATGACTTTCTTAGCTTTTGGATTGATAGAAGCTAGTCGACCGCTAAATTAATAGATTCCAAATGGTTTTAAACTACTAGTCACAAGATTTTAGTACCAACACAGAGGTGGGCAAGGAATGGCTGTTCTCGAGGGCTAGAACTAGCCCAAGCCAAGGTAGCTAGCCTTTGCACCTGCACCATTCCCGCCCCTCCACAGCACTGACATTCTAATCAGCCAATCGGTCTCTGCAGACACAGCTTCTTCAGGAGACTGTGTTCACACTTGCTACAGGTGCACTCCCCAGGGCATTTCCTGCAGTAGGCAAGGCTGGTGCAGCGGGCACAGACTCCCACTGGGTACAGACTCCCAATGGAGGGCTTTCTTTGAGTTTCCTTCTCTCAAGGTGTCTGCCAGGATGGCTAGCCTCCTAGCTGCTGGTAAACACAAAGAGACTCTACATTTTAACCATTGTCATGAAACCATCCAGTTGTAGCTTGGCAACTGATTTCATCTGCGTGGACCAGCATTCTCAGTACCATAGACAGGGGGGGCTTAATTCTCCTGGATTTGGAGACCTGAAGTCCAAAATCAGCATGTCAGGGCAACCATGTCTTGGTGATGGCCATCTTCTAATTTGTGCCCATTTGGCCTGCTTAGTGTGTTCACATGGAGTGATATTTATCAATCTTTTATTACAAGGGCACTAATCCTGTTGGATTAAGGCCCCACCCTTACAAACTCTTCAACCTTAATTATTTCCAGATACAGTTACATTAGATATTAGGCCTTCGGTGTATGAATGGGTGTAGGGCACACACAATTCAATCTTTAGCAGTAATTTTGTATAGAAGTTACTTGAAGTCTGAGCCTTGTACTTCCTGGAGTGGATCCGGAACCTTGAAGCCACCAATTCTACCAGAACAACAAACTCTGCTTATTCTACTGACCCTGTTTTAAGAGAGCACCAAAATATTTTACCAATAAGATAGAATCAATATTTAAATCAAAAGACTAGCAATAATCTGATTTTTTTTGTGATCTCTAATATGATGTATGTAAATTCAACTTAAAATACTATCCAATTACAGGAAAGCTATTCCAATGCTCTTATCAAACTGTAGGTTTGGAGTTACATTTATCCGTACTGTAAGCCACATAGATGAATTAACAGATGTGAATACACAGTGTGTGAGGCTCTCTCTTCTTAATTACACCTATTTACCCAAGTGTAAGTCTGCATGAATGGCCAAAATTGGATTTTTCAAAAACACTCCTGATTTTCTGGGGGTTTATTTTTTTTATTTATTAACACTTTTAGATCATATAATTGTTTTTAAACCCAGCATTTTTATGAAACCTCTAAGAATCTTATAACAAACAACTTTCATGAATAATGTGAACAGATCATTTCTAACCTATGTTCTCTTCCTGCCGTGGTGTTATATGTAATTACAGTGCAATATGGCAATTAGAAAACCAAACATTGATACAATCCACCTACCTTACTCGATTCTCCCAGTTTTTACATGAACCAAAGTGTCTGTTGTTTAGTTTTACGTAATTTTAACATGAAGGCAGGTTTGCATCATCACCAACAGTGACAATATTTAGAACAATTCCATCACCATAACAATTCTCTGTATTAAGAGTACTATGCAAAATGTAATTGCTTTTTATGGATAGTGTGGATAAAATGAATTAATTTGGGGGAGAAAGCTGTTTTGTGCTGTTCTTTTATAACCACACTCACTTTCCACCCCAATCCCAGTCTCAAGCCCTAGCAGTCACTAATCTGTTCTCTATATCCACTGTTCGATCATCTTAAGAGTTAGAAATGGGATTATACAGTATGTATGAGGTTTTATTTTCCTTTAGTGTTTTGTTATTTTATATTATGAATGTGTGTGTGTGTGTGTGTGTGTGTGTGTGTGTGTATGGATAGGAGCTTGTGAGAGTATGTGCCTATGGAGGCACTGGGTCCCCTGGAACTGGGGTTACAGGCCGCTATAAGGCACCTGACATGGGTACCAGGACTCACACTCTGATAGAGCAGCAAACACTCAACTTCTGAGCCATCTCTCAAGCCCTGATTTAAAAAAAAAAAAACTGGTCTTATAACTCAGTATAATTCCCTTCAGATCCATCCCATTCATTCTTTTATATACATCAATAGTCCACTCCTTGTTAGAACTGCTGGGTTGTAGTCCTTGGGATAATGAAGTGCCCGGTGACTGTCACAGGAATATGATACGGTCAGATCACATTTAAGAAATTCTCCTGCTTCTTGCATGATCAATAATTGGGAAGTGAGTAGGAAAAGAAGCAAAAGGAATGGGGTACCCAAGCAAGAAACCCCGAGGGCCTAAACCAAAGCAGACACAGGGGCGGGAGATTAAATAAAGCATCTTATCTCCTCCAGGAAGGCAATGGTATTTGAACATTTGAAATACGTAAGATCACTAGGGTTTGGAAACTGGATGTAACAGTTAGCTATGGAGAGAGGGCCAGAATGACTTCAGGGAAGTTATAATAGCAACAGCTCCCAGGCACTAGCAACCTACTCCATGCTATTCTTTGAGTCAGGTTATTTCCATCCATTCTCTCACTCACTACAGAACTAACTCTGGGGAATGCTGTTTCAACTGATCCTTTACAGATTGAGAAACTGAGGCAAAGCAAGGCTGAGTGCTTCTCTCCAAGCTTTCCAACTCCTACCTGGCAAACCCACTTGGTCTTCAGGTCTTCATTGGGCAACCAGAGAGTATATCCCACTTGCTAGGCTTTACTCTGTATTTTTGAGAAAATGATTTGAACAAAAATATACCAAAATTATTGTGTTGGAGTAATAGGATTAGGAGTTACTTTCACTGTATACATATCTTATGTTTTCCATGTTTCCTTCCATGAGTACATATGGTACCCATAATCTGAAGAAATTTATGGTTTTGTTTGAATAATAAAATAATACTCTCTGAGAAAGCAAGCATAGCCTTGGGAGTCTAAATTTATGTGTGTTCTTTGGCAAGGAAGAAACTGTCTTCAGCAATCAGGCCTAGGAGTACAAGCCAAGCCTGAGGATATTCCCAATAAAAGTCTTGGCAGACAGGAGCCCCGGGCCGGCGCTCACCCAAATCTGCCTCCGCGCAGCCATTTCCATTACCTTGAGTTTCTCATCATCTCGTTGGCTCACAGAGACCACTGGGCTTTGCTTTGTTAGGTTTTGTTATTACTGTTATTTTATCAGTAATAATTTCAAGCAACGAAGCGAAAATTCCGGGAAAGTTCACCCTCTGCCAACACCTCATAAAGTCTCAGGATAATGACATCATGAATATGTATGCCTTGTTATTGTCACTGCTTTGTAGAATGACAGTTTCAGCTCAAGTGACTGTATTCACTTCCCTCTTGCTGCTCAATCCTGCATATTCTGCTTTAGTTCGACCCTGAATATCCTGCCTTGGTCCTCTCAGGCATGAGTTCCACACACCCTAGAGCAGACTTGCGTCTATCTCTGTTGTGGAGGTGGACTATCCCTCCAGGAGATGCTCATTTTCCCTGCTCCTGTGCAGTAGACATATAGGGAGCTATTTATTCTTTCATCTATTCATCAGTAAACCCTCACAAAGTCATACCATGTGCCAGACCTGGTGCCAGTTTACCAAGGTGAGTAAGATGCATTTCTTGCCCTCAAATCAAGTTGAGAGATAGATGTATGAACAAGCCTAGCTGTTACTGAGCCATGGATGGTGTTGGGAAAGCTAATCTTGAGGACATGCACAGTGACACAGAAGTGAGGAAAAGTGATCAGAGCAGAGTATTACAAACCATTCAGAGCTATCAGAGAAAAGGAACATAGACTAGGAAGGGAGACAAGATAATGGTAGCTTTCGCTGCTTTGTTAATGAGCTGGTGAATTTGAACGTGTCAGCAAGACTGTTGGGGGATTAACAGTGCAATGCAGTCCGGGTTTATAGAGGCCTAAACTGGAAGTGTGGAGGTGGGTATGTAGAAGAAACAGATTCAGAAAACATGCATATGACCAAAATGAAAGGAAATAGTGCGTGGTTGTCTTAGTTACTTTTCCATCACCAAGGCAACCCATAGAAGAAAGCATTTAATTGTGGGGCTTGTGGTTACAGAGTTAGAGTCCATGATCAGCATGGCAGGAAGCATGGTAGCAGGCAGGCAGGCATGGCGCTGGAGCAATAGCTGAGAGCTTATATCTTGATCTACAAACTAGAGGCAGAGAGACAAAGAAAAAAAAACTGGGAGTGGTACAGGATTTTGCAACCTTAAAACCTATCCCCAGTGACACACCTCCTCCAACAACGCTACACCTCCTAATCCTTCCCTAGCAGTTCTACCAACTGGGGACCAAGCATTCAAATATATGAGCCTATGGGGGCCATTCTCATTCAAACCACAACAGTGATTACAGGAGAAGTGTGTCCATTTGGAAGGATGAGGGAAGGGTATCAGAATGTGGGGGTGGGGGTGAGGTGGAATGAGAACCTGTGAAGAGAAATTTTTATAGATTATTTTAGGGAAATCTAATCCATTTAAATATGGCATCTTTCCATCTAGGCTCTGATTGTTTTTTTTTTTTTTTCAAATATTCAGAACTTCTTAAGATCACTTAATAAACTTAAGTCATTTTCTTCACGTGGATCTCTCTTATTTCTTAGGTCAATACCTACAGATCTGGGTTGGTTATTTTTTTGTTTTTGCTTTTGTTTTTATGCTATTTTAATTTCCCCTATTGCTACTGTAAATGGGTTCTTTTTCCATCTTATTTTCTTATCAGTTGTATCAGTTAGGATTCTTTTTATTGCAAAGGACAGAAAACACAACTTGAATTGGTATGAACAAATAATAGCACACATTTGAGTATTTCCTGAAGACGTTGATCTAAGTAGTTGATATGTACAAACCTTGAATTCATTTAAATAAAAATAAATGATGTATTATCTCGTGTGACTGAAAAAAAATGAGTCATATGTCTGCATCACATGACATAAGTGAATCTAGCAGCTGAAAGAATCAGCAGCTGGATTAAGTCAGCTCCCATCCTTTGGCTCCATAGTGACAAAAACAGCCCCCACTCTGTATACTGTGAGATTTGTGGTCCAGCAAGGCAAAGGGGAGGCTGCTTCAAACAAAGACTAAAGGGTCTTATTAGCCCATTTAGGGATATGCCCATCCCTGAGCAATCACCATTGCTAGGAGAGCATGATGCTTTGATTGGCTACACATCATTTTGAAAGCATCTCCCACTGACACAGGGAGAGTTATGCACCACTAAAGAAATCGGGTTCCTTTGCAAGAAGCTGTAGAAATGGAAAGAAAGGTGTAAATGCTCCAAACCAGCTACTATTCACTCTATTGGTAGGTTAAAAACTACACACACACACACACACACACACACACACACACACACACACACACACACATCATTAACAACCAACCTACTTAGACAGTTTTAAACTACTTTAATTTGAATATTGTACTATTCCTGGAGTTGATAGAGTCAGAACCTGGGCTCTGGCAGTCCTTGCAAGCCAGGCTCAGACACTCAACAAACCAATGAGAGACGGGTAATAGTAAAAGTAGAGAGTGGAGATTTATTCTATGTGATCACATCGAGAAGAGGAACAAGAGAGGTTCCATGATGCTTCATCCAAGTCTGTCTTTTGGGTCCTGACATGAGGTCTGGGTTTAAATAGAGGACAATAGGTAAACAATCCTGGTCAAGATGTAGCTTGCCTGTTCCATCCCCAGCCAGTCACTGAGCCATCTTTGTCTCAGCTCCAGGATCTCAGGGAAGGTAGCCTGACAAGTTATGAGAACTGGATGGAAACAAGCTTCCCTCCCCAATCAGGTTGACAGCAGGCTTCAGCCTTTCCCTTCTCCCAGCATGAGATTCTTGGGGGGAAATTCCACTTTCTTGGGATCCATTGTCCCACAGTCTGAGAGTCAAAGGGAGGGATGCAAATGTCTCTCCTTAGAACATCACTTCAGCTAGGATGGGTTAGACCAGTCATCCCAAATGTCGCCCTTTCCTTTAATATAATCTTTCTGTTCTTCCCACTGATTCTGGGCCTGCCTGGTGCCTTACTCTCGGCCAATAGACAAGATTGACTTGACACAGGCAAAGACTTGAAGATGTTTTGAATTCCCTGCTGTTTCTCTGCTTGAACTTGGCCACCACCAGCAGAGCAAGCTTGAGTTGGCCTGCTGGAAGACTAAAGACTTTCATGTAGGGAAAGCCAAGTTGTGCGTTTCAGAGCTCTCCTAGATCAGCCAGTCTCCAGCTGGCTTGTGAACTAAGCACAGAAGCTTCCACGAGCCTCGCCAAGAGCAGCCGAGCCTGATGCTGAGCAGCATGTACCCAGCCACAGACTCATGAAAAACAATATGTAGCTGTCACCTGTCGCTAAGCTTTAGGGTTTATAAAGCACCAATCAGTATCAAAAGGAGACTAATGAAACGATGATCAAAGGTAGCTAAGCCTAAGATACTCACAGGTTGTTTTGTTGGTTGGGAACAGAGCAAGAGATGAACGTGTGACTGCTGCCTATGTAGATTGCTGCAGTGGGCACACAGGCAGCCTAAGGCTTTCAAGTGTTAAAAGCTGGAAGAAAAGAAGAAAGTGGTCAGCAAATCAAACCAATCAATCTTCAAGTTTCCATGCACACATTTATTGAAATACTGTTAGGTGGTACACTATAATGTGGGTAAAGATAAAGGGAGCAGAAGAAAGGACATTAATGACTAAGAATGTATAGAACTGGGGCTGGGACTGGGGCTGAGTGATAGAGCACTTGCCTAGCATGTGTGAGACTCTGAGTTTGAACTCCAGTAATTATTCTATATACACCATGTGTGCAAGTATATGATGTTATATAATAGGGTGCGTGTATACACACGGGGAACATAAGCATCCTTCTGACATGATCAAGTGTATATTTTAACCATCCTCCTATAGGACCAAGGATGCAAGAACTCAATGAGGTAGAAAGTAAAGTTACAGTTATGGAATGCAGGAAAAATGAAGGACAGACACCAACCCAGTTTACTATCTAGAAAGAACAGAATTCTTAGACATTTGGAAGCTTGCACGATTTGACAAAAATCTGAACAATGGTAGAAACTGTTTCTAAAAACCTGGAAGAAAATCAGCTCATTCAAGCTGTTCTCTGGAATGAGCAGGCAGAGTATTAACCAGTCACCTGACTTTTATTTCCACTTGTCTTGGGCTCAGTCAGAAGTATTTGGGTCTTAGTTTCCTCATCTCATAAAGTGAAGACGGTAGCTAATCTCTGATATTTCCTCTGCTTCTATAATCTTCTAATTGCTTCTGAGAAAGAAGAGCCCTCCCTAAAGAAGAAATATAGATTCTGGGGATCCTTGTCTGCCTTCACTTAGGTCAGAGAATCCACTCCTCACCAGGGAGCTATCAGAGGGGAGAAAAAAGGCAGCAAAGTCTCATTCCCAAGCCGAGGGCAAGGTAGCTACATGTGTCAGGCTTCGATTCCATGATGAGCAGAATGGTCTCTGAGCTGTTAACTTTTTTCCAGAAACGTTTCAAATCTCCCAAAAGTGAGGCCAAAGACAACTTTTTTTACTCTAAGGAAAAAATAATCAAATGTCTTCCTTTCCTCAGAACACAGAGCCTTGGGATTCAAATAAATATTCATTTGATGACATGGAAATGATACCTCTGGATCAGTTGTCAATACTCTCTTAATATAAGTAACTGATCAAGACATCAACAAGCTTCTAACATCTACCACCATTCAAAAAAGAGCGTGCCTGTTTTCTGATGGGGAAATAGCCCACCTTCAGTGTGTGTTCAGGAAACCAGCTCCCCGGGCAGTCCTTCTGTCCTTACTACATATTACTGAGGTTGGCCAATGGGATGCTCTCTGAAAACTTCAGGTTTTAGGTATTCTTTCTAGGTGCTTCTCATTAACTTTTTCCTTCCTCGGTGCAGTGTCTGTAAGTTTCCATGAATCCTGCATGTTTCTAAAGCCTGATACTTCAACTCCAAATCTCTGTCTGAGCATGCTCACTGGCCTTGCTAGAAGGCCATCTTGCTTTTAAGCTGTTGTTGGCAGATCAAAGTCCCAACTGACACCCTGGCAAAGCAGTCTCATGCATAAGTCACAGAGTCAGGATGCTTCTCACTTCCTGTCCTCTAACGGGCTGTTTCCTCTGCATCCTTCCCTTTTTCTGCTACTCATCACAACTCACTGTATTTGACACTTTTTTTAAGGCAGGGTCTGTATAGCCCAGGCTGCCCTTGATCTCCCTGCTTCTGTCTCCCAGTGCTAGAATTACAGATGCGCTACACCACATGCAGTTTATATTTCTTCACTTTTTAAAATTTAGGAGAGTGGTACCAGCCTAAATCATATTTCATTGAATTGATGTAGCTGTGGGAAAGCTTGAAGGTATATTTAGTTTGTGTATTAAGTATGGGTTTTAGTTTAAGATTGCTGCTTTTTACTTTCATTTTTTCTTTTTTTTTTTTTCTGAGAAGGGCACATTAAAGCCTTCCTAGGATTAAAAGGGAAGTTGAGAACTTAATTTAATCAAATGATAAACAGAGAGAGACAGAAAATGAAGTGTGTGTGTGTGTGTGTGTGTGTGTGTGTGTGTGTGTGTGTGTGTGGTTTATGTACATGTGTGTGTGTCCAGTGTCCATGGGCACTTGGTCATAGGCCAGAGGAGGATGCTGGGTGCCCTGCTCTGTCACTCTCCACCTTATTCCCTTGAGGCAGGGTCTCTGACTGAACCTGTAGCTAAGCTGGAAGCCAGCAAACCCCAGAGGTCCTCTCTTGTCTCTACCTCCCACAGCACTGCCCATGTCCAACTTGTGGATGCTAGGTATTTAATCTTAGATCCTCAGGCTTCTTCAACAATCCCTCTTACCACTGAGCCATTCTACCCCAGCCAAAGTGATCATCTTAAGGGAACTCTAGGGTAACAATCAAAAACTCAGATTAACAACCCTGCCTTATCTCCTCAGGAATTGTGCCACAAATATGTCTTAGGTGTCTTCATGTGTAAAGAGTAGGATAGAAAAAGTCGTTATGACTGTTCAGTGAATAATGGTGCCTGAGTGTGGTTTGAATAGGAATGGCCCCCATAGGCTCGTGTATTTGAATGCTTAGTCATCAAGGAATGGCATTACTTGAGAGGGATTAAGAAGTATGGCCTTGTTGGAGGAAGTGTGTCACTGGGGGTGGGCTTTAGGGTTTCAAAAGCCTAGCCAGTCCTGTGTCACTCTCTTCCTACTGCCGGTGGATCCAGGTGTAGAACTCTTAGCTACTTCTCTAGCACCATGTCTGCCTGTATGCCACCATGTTCCCCACCATGATGATAATGGACTGAACCTCTGAAACTGTAAGCAAGCCTCAATTGAACGTTTTCCTTTCTAAGAGTTAATGTAGTCACAGTGTCTCTTCACAGCAATAGAACAATGACTAACACACCGAGAATAAGTGCTTAGGAAATTCAATAATGTATTGAATGAGAGTCATGTCCATCATTTGGTGACTGCCATTGTGTACCAAGTACTTCATAGACAATTACCTATGCCTGTTACAATATTTTTTAGAGTAGGCACAATTATACCCACTTTAAATAAAAGTAAACCGAGACTCAAAGAAGTTGAAGATTTAAGTCTTACATCTAGCAACAGTGGCAGGGTCAATTTCATGTCAGTGTCTGGCTGTCTGCCTCACCTTGAATTTATTTCCTCCAGAAAGCCTTGACATCCCAAGGCTTAGTTGGAGAAGCCCTCTTCTCCATTAGCTTTGTTCAAGACCTGTCCTACTCAAACAATATCACCAAATTGTAATTGGGCCTCTGAACTACACATTCCTTCAAAGCGAGGTCTAGGCTTCCTTTGCCTACACAGATCTCAGAATGGAGTCTTATTTTTTTTTTCAATTTAAATAACATTTTTTTTCATTTATTTTACATACCAAAAGCAGTTTCCCATCCTTCCTCTCATCCTGGTCCCTGGTCCCCTGTCCTCCAACCCTCCTCCCCTTTACTCCTCCTCCTTCCATGGGCTTGAACAAAACATGGCACATCAAGTTGAGGCAGGACCAGTTTCTCCCCCTGATAAAGCCTGGACAAGATAATCCAGCATGGGAAACAGGTTCCCAAAAGCCAGCTAAGTGCCAGGGACAGGTCCTGATCTTACTGCTAGGAGCCAAGATACACAACTGTCACACACATGAAGAAGGCCTAGGTCGGTGCCATACAGGATCCCTAACTATTGGTCCAGAGACCATGAACTCCCACAACCTCATGTCTGTGTCTCTGTGGGTTCCCCTGTCCTGACCTCCCAGGCTAGTGCAATCTCTCCTCCCTTTCTTCAGCAAGATTCCCAGAGCTCAGCCCAGTGCTTGGCTGTGGATCTCTGCATCTGCTTCCATCAGTTACTAGATAGAGTATCTCTTGATGACAATTAGGGTAGTCACCAATCTCATTACAGTAGATGGCCAGTTCAGGCACCCTCTCCACTGTTGGGATTATTCTTGTGGATTCCTAGGGGTTTCCCTGGTGCCAGGTTTCTCTCAAACCCTGAAATTCCACACCCATCAAGACATCTCTTTCATTTCTCTCCCCCTTAGCCCATCCCAACCTGCTCCCTCAAGTTCCCATCCCTCTATCCCTCACTCCCCTACCCCTACTTTAACCAGAAGATATCTTCTATTTCCCCTTCCCAGGGAAATCCATGCATCCCTCTTTGGGCCCTCCTTGTTATCTAGCCTCTCTTGGGCTGTGAATTGTAGGTTGGTTATCCTATACTTTACTCCTAATACGACTTATGAGTATATACCATGTTTGTCTTTCTGGGTCTGGATTACCTCACTCAGAATGATTTTTTTCCTAATTACATCCATTTGCATGCAAATTTCATGAGGTCATTATTTTTTAGAGCTGAGTAATACTCCATTGTATAAACGAACCAAGTTTTACTTATCCATTCTTCAGTTGAGGGGCATCTAGGTTGTTTCCACATTCTGGCTATTATGAATAATGCTGCTATGGACATAGTTGAGCAAGTATCCTTGTGGTATGATTGAGCGTCCTTTGGGTATATGTCCTAGATTGGTATAGCTGGATCTTAAGGTAGATTGATTCCCAATTTTCTAAGAAACTGCCATGTTGATTTCCAAAGTGGCTATACAAGTTTGGACTCCCACCGGCAGTGGAGGAGTGTTCCCCTTACTCCACATCCTTTCCAACATAAGCTGTCATTAGTGTTTTTGATCTAAGCCACTCTGACAGGTGTGAGAGGGTATCTCAGAGTTGTTTTGATTTGCGTTTCCTTGATGACTAAGGATGTTGAGTAATTCCTTTAATGTCTTTTGGGCATTTGAGATTCTTCTGTTGAGAATTCTCTTTTTAGATCTGTACCTCATTTTTAAATTGGGTTATTAGATATTTTGATGTCTAGTTTCTTGAGTTCTTTATATATTTTTGGAAATTAGCCCTCTGACAGATGTGGGGTTAATGAAAATCTTTTCCCATTCTGTAGGCTGCTGTTTTGTCTTATTTACTGTGTCCTTTGCCTTACAGAAGCTTTATAGTTTCAGGAGGTCCCATTTATTAATTGTTAATCTCAGTGTCTATGCTGCTGGTATTATATTCAGGAAGTAGTCTCCTGTGTCAATGTGTTCAAGGCTATTTCCTATTTTCTCTTCTATCAGGTTAGTGTACCTGAATTTATGTTGAGGTCATTGATACACTTGGACTTGAGTTTTATGCAGGGTGGTAGATAAGGATCTATTTGCATTCTTCTCCATGTCAACATCCAGTCATGCCAGCACCATTTGTTGAAGATGCTTTCTTTTTTCCATTGTATTATTTTGGCTTCTTTGTCAAAAATTAGGTGTTCGTAGGTGCGTGGATTAATGCCAGGGTCTTCAATTCAATTCCATTGATCCACATGTTTGTTTTTATGTCAATACCAAACTGTTTTTATTGATATAGCTATATACTAGAGCTTGAAGTCAGGGATGGTGGTACCTCTGGAAGTTCTTTATTTTATAGGATTGTTTTAGCTATGTTGGGTTTTTTGTTTTTTCATATGAAGTTGAGTATTGTTCTTTTGAGGTCTGCGAAGAATTGTGTTGGGATTTTGATGGGGATTGCATTGATTCTGTAGATTGCTTTTGGTAAGATTGCCATTTTTACTATGTTATTCCTACCTGTCTATAAGCATGGGAGACCTTTCCATTTTCTGATACCTCCTTCAATTTCTTTCTTTAAAGACTTAAAGTTCTTGTCATACAGGTATTTCACTTGTTTGGTTAGAGTTACCCCAAGATATTTTAGATTATTTGTGGCTGTTGTAAAGAATGTTGTTTCTCTGATTTCTTTCTCAGCCCATTTATCATTTGTATATAGGAGAGTTACTGATTTTATTAGTTAATCTTGTATCCTGCCACATTATTGAAGGTGTTTATCAGTTGTAGGAGTTCCCTGGTAGAATTTTGGGGGTCACTTATGTATACTATCATATCATCTGCCAATAGCAAAAGTTTGTTTTTGCCAAGCAGTGGTGGCACACACCTTTAATCCCAGCACTCGGGAGACAGAGCCAGGCAGATCTCTGTGATTTTGAGGCCAGCCTGGTCTACAGAGCGAGATCCAGGACAGGCACCAAAACTACACAGAGAAACCCTATCTCAAAAAAAGGAAAAAAAGTTTGACTTCTTCCTTTCCAAATTGTATCCCTTTAATCTCCTTTTGTTGTCTTATTGCTCTAGCTAGAAATTTGAGTACTGTATTGAATAGAAATGGAGAGTGTGGGCAGCCTTGTCTTGTTTCTGATTTTAATGGAATCACTTTGAGTTTCTTCCCATTTAATTTGATGTTGACTGATGACTTGCTGTATATTGCTTTTATTATATTTAGGTACGTTCTTTGTATCGCTGATTTCTCCAAGACCTTTATCATGAAGGAGTGTTGGATTTTGTTGAAGGCTTTTTCAGCATCTCATGAGATAACCATGTGTTGTTGTTTTTTTTCTCTTTCAGTTTGTTTATATGGTGGATTACATCGACAGGTTTTTGTATGTTGAACCATCCTTGCGTCTCTGAGATGAAGCCTACTTGGTCATGATGGTTGATATTTTTATGTGTTCTTAGATTCGGTCTGCCAGTTTTTAATTGAGTATTTTTGCATCTATGTTCAGGAGGGATATTGGTCTGTAATTCTCTTTCTTTGTTGCATCTTTGTGTTTGGTTATCAGGGTAACTGTAGCCTCATAAAAAAAGAGTTTGGTATTGTTTCTTCTGTTTCTGTTGTGTGGAACTATTTGAGGAGTATTGGTAATAGCTCTTCTTTAAAATCTGGTAGAATTCTATACTGAAACCATCTGGCCCCGGACTTTTTTTGGTTGGGAGATTTTTTAATAACTGCTTCTATTTCCTTAGGGGTAATAGGTTTATTTAAATTTTTTATCTGGTCTTGATTTAATTTTAGTATATGGTGTCTATCAAGAAAATTGTTCATTTCGTTTAGATTTTCCAGTTTTGTGGAGTACAGGTTTTTGGAGTATGACCAAATGATTCCCTGGATTTCCTCAGTGTCTGTTGTTATGTCCCCATTTTCATGTCTGATTTTTGTTAATTTGGATACTCTCTCTCTCTGCTTTTAAGGGTTTATCTATCTTGTTGATTTTCTCAAAGAATCAACTCCTTGTTTCATTGATTTTTTTTTGTATTGTTCTCTTTCTTTCTATTGTATTGATTTCAGCCCCGAGTTTGATTATTTCCTGCCATCTACTCCTGCTGGGTGAATTTGCTTCTTTTTGTTCTAGAGCTTTCAGGTGTGCTGTTAAGTTGCTAGTGTGAGATTTCTCCAAATTCTTTATGTAGGCATTTAGTGCTATGAACTTTCCTATTAGCACTGCTTTCATAGTGTCCAATAAGTTTGGGTGTGCTGTGCATTCATTTTTATTGAATTCTAGGATGTCTTTAATTTCTTTATTTTTTCCTTGATCCAGTGGTGATTTAGTTGAGAATTATTCAGTTTCCATGAGTTTATAGGATTTCTGTAGTTTGTGTTGTTGTTGAATTCTAACTTTATCCCATGGTAATCCAATAAGATAGATGGGGTTATTTCATTTTTTTTGTATCTGTTGAGATATGCTTTATGACCATTTATGTGGTCAATTTTAGAGGTTTTATGAGGTGCTGAGAAGAAGGTATATTCTTTTGTGTTTGGGTGAAATATTCTGTATATATCTGTTAAGTCTATTTGAGTCATAACATCTGTTAATTCCCTTATTTCTCTGTTAAGTTTCTGTCTGGCAGACCTATCCATTGCTAAGAGTGGGGTGTTGAAGTCTCCCACTTTTATGTGTGGAGTTTGATGTGTAATTTAAGCTTTCGTAATGTTTCTTTTATAAATGTGGGTGCCTTTGTATTTGGGCATAGATGTTCAGAATTAAGACTTCATCTTGATTGTTTTTTTTCTGTGATGGATATGAAATGACCTTCTTCATCTCTCTCGATTAATTTTAATTTGAAGTCTATTTTGTTAGCTGCTCCACCAGCTTGCTTCTTAGGTTTATTTGATTGGAAAATCTTTTCCCAACCCTTTACTCTGAGGTAATGTCTGTCTTTGAAGTTGAGCTGTGTTTCTTGTATGCAACAGAAGGATGGATCCTGGTTTGTTTGTTTGTTTGTTTGTTTGTTTGTTTGTTTGTTTTGTTTATCCATTCTTTAGCTTGTGTGTTTTTATAGGTGAATTAAGTACATTGATGTTAAGAGATATTAATGACCAGTGATTGTTAATTCTTGTTATTTTTTGGTTTTGGTGATGGTAGTGTGCGTGTGTGTGTGTGTGTGTGTGTGTTACCCTTCTTTGGGTTTTGCTGATGTGAGATTATCTATTTCCTGTGTTTTCATAGGTGCAGCTAACTTCCTTGGGTTGGAGTTTTTCTTCTAGTACTTTCTGTAGGGCTGGATTTGTGGATAGGTATGGTTTAAATCTGGTTTTGTCATGGAATATCTTGTTTTCTCCTTCAATGGTGATTGAAAGTTTTGTTTGGTATAGTCATCTGGGCTGGCATCCATGGTCTCTTAGTATCTGCAAAATGTCTGTCTTTCAGACTCTCCATTGAGAAGTTGAGATTAATTCTGATGGATCTGCCTTTACACGTTACTTGGCTTTTTTCCTTTGCAGCTCTTAATATTCTTTCTTTATTCTATATCGTTAGTGTTTTGATTATTATGTGACAAGGGGACTCTTTTTTTTTTTTGCCTTTTTTGCCTTTTTTGGTCCAGTCTATTGGTGTTCTGTAAGCTTCTTATATCTTTATAGGCATGTTCTTCTTTAGGTTGGGAAACTTTTCTTCTATGATTTTGTTGAATATATTTTCTGTGCCTTTGGGCTAGAATTCTTCTCCTTCTTCTATCCCTATTATTCTTAGATTTGGTCTTTTCATGGTGTCCCAGATTTCAAGGATGTTTTCTGTTAAGAATTTGTTGGAATTAACATTTTCTTTGACCAATGAATCTATTTCCTCTATCACATCTTCAATGCCTGAGATTCTTCTCTCTTGCATCTGTTGGTGATGCTTGCAACTATAGTTTCTGTTTGCTTATCCAGATTTTCCATATCCAGAATTCCCTTGGTTTGTGTTTTCTTTATTGCCTCTATTTCAATTTTCAAGTCTTGAACTGTTTCCTTCACCTGTCTGATTTTTTTTCTTGGCTTTCTTTAAGGGATTTATTGATTTCTTCCAATTTTTGTTTGTCTTTTCCTCGATTTCTTTAAGAGAATTTTTCATTTCCTTTCTAAGGGCCTCTATCATCTTCATAAAGTTATTTTAAGGTAATTTTCTTCTGTTTCATCTGTGTTGGGATGTTCAGGGCTTGCTGTTGTAGGACCACTGGGTTCTGGTGGTGCCATATTTCTCTTTATGTTGTTGAATGTTACACTGCCATTTACCCATCTAAGTTTGGGGCAATTACAGGTGCAGGTGTTGATTCTTGTGATGTCTTTTTGGGTGGGTGTTTTGCTCCTTTATTGTCTGTTTCCTTTATTGTCTTTTGGGCTGAATGGACAAGGGTTCTGGTGGTTGGCTGGTCCTCAGGTTCAGAGGGGCTGTCTCAGCTGAGGTTTGTGGGGGGTTGGGTGCCTAAATGCAGCACATCCTCCAGTTCTTCTGGCTTAGGTGGGCTTTACTTGTGCCTATGGAGACTCTTCTTCCTACTGGTGTGGCTTGTGCCTGTGTGAATGAAGACTGTTCTTCTAACTGGTATGGGTTGTGCCTGTGTGAATGAAGATTGTTCTTCCAACTGGTGTGGGTTGTGCCTGTGCCTGTTCTTCCAGCTGGTGTAGGTGGTGCTGGTGCCTATAGGGGCTGCTGTTCTTCCAGATGAAGTAGGTGGTGCTTGTAAAGGGGCTGCTGATGTTACCGTGGATGGTTGGCCAAGGGGAGGATGATGGAGTGGGTTTGGACTGCGGAGTGGGTCGTAGAGATTACAGAGTCCAGTGAGTGCTGGGGGGTGGTGATGCAGCCTGCCTGCAAGTCTCTCACCTGTTGGCCGGGTGCTGGGTACTTACTGCTCCAGAGCAGTGGAGAGCCACCGGAGTTGGGGGCTGGGCCCAGCTGCCTTGCTGGGGCTGAGATGGGGCGGGGAGGGGCACGGGACAGAATTGAGTCTTTGATGCCACAAAATGCCACATAAGTGGGAAATAAATGAAGCAAAGACAATGAAAAGAACATAGGAGGTGAATCGCAGCCCTAGAGCCACGCCCAAGTGTCCTGTGTTCAGAACACACAGCACAATCTGGAGCTCCGCAGTTCATCAGCTCCATCTACGTGGGCAGCCGATCCAGAAGTCAAATGCCATGGCCACTGCGCACAAAACAGTGCTTGCACTTCCGAGAAATTGGAATCAAAGGTAACCTGAATGGAGGGGGAGTTATATAAAGAAATATTAATTTAGTAATACTTCAAAATGAAGACAATCTAAATAGGCCAAAACTACAGTAGAATGGTAAATGAGGATGTTGTAATGTTGATAATAACAATATTCCTAGAAATTTTTCTTGAGAGCTTACGCTACAACATATGCTGTGTGAGGCACCGCAAATATACTAAGTCAGGCCTCACAGCTGCACAAGAGGGAAGTACTACCATCTCCTGTTTACACAAGGATAAACTGAGGCATAGAGCCTGCCCTGGTCCCCATTCCTGGAAAGAGACATCAACAAAGGATAAGTATCTAGTGAGAAAGGGGTTGTACTGAGAAAAGCCGTTACCCGCTTGTGTTTGTCCAGCCTTCAAAATGCTGTGGAATGGCAGACCCGTCGTCCATGGAGAGAGGCAACATGGGGGGACGGAGCATTCCACAGTTTTTAACTGGGGACAGGAGAGGACAATTTTCTTCTCTTTCCCCTCTTCCTTTTGTAGAAAGACGGGGTTCTGTTTCACGCTGTTCCTGCGTCTCTACGTTGGTACTGTCCATCACTGTGACCAATGTCTAAGATAACCCAGCTAAGAGGAAGGATGCCTTTGGTCTCCCCGTTTCAGACGCCTCGGGCCACAGTTGAGAGGCCCTATTGCTTGTCTCTGTGGCAGCACAGAACAGCATGACAGGGTGCTGTGTGAGACTTTCCCGGGGAGACCAGAGGCAAGAGTCTATTCACCCCAGATAGGGAACCAATGACAGACAGAGAAACCATGACACCAGTCAGAGTCGGCAAACCAGAGCGTTTATAGGGGCCGCCCACGGGAACATGGGAGGGGCTGTTCACAGGAACATGGGAGGGGCCGTCCACGGGAACATGGGAGGGGGTTGTTCACAGGAACATGGGAGGGGGTTGTTTATAGTAACATAGGAGAGGGTTGCTTACAGTAACATGGGAGGGGGTTGCTTACAGTAACATGGGAGAGGGGGTTGCTTACAGGAGCATAGGAGGGGCTCCTTAAAGGAGGAGGGACCACTCAAAGGCATTGCATCACTGAAAAGCCCCAACATGAGTGAGGACTCTGGAAAACCACAACCTTGAACCATCTGCGGCGGGGGCGGGGTTGGGGGGGGTTGCAGGTGCTCGGTAAATCTGAGCATCTCCTGGGGCAGCTCAATGGTGACAGCCTCCTCCCTCAGCAGCTGTTTGCTCTTTCTCTAACCTTGGGGAGGGGCCTTGCGAACTTTCAAAGTTTCAACTTTCTCAGATCCTGGATATTTCTCATGAGCCTCCCCATCCTTCCTGGATGAATGCTCCAACTTAGAAACTCCTGAGCTTTAAGGAGCCTCCCCTAGGGTCGCATGTTTCAATTCTAGAAAGTCGCATGTTTCAATTCTAGAAAATTGCTGCATAACACAAGAGTGGGTGACAAGCAAGGCTGGAGGCCTCAGATTGGTCAGGAAACAAAGAGAAAGGGGGCTGGAACAGATGTCTGCCTCAAACTCCAGGGGCTCCACTGGCTTCTGTGAGCCCTCACCTCCTAAGGCTCCACTGCGACCCAACAGTCCAGCAGGCTGAGGAGGAAGTCTAACTGTTGTTAAACTGGTTCTCAACCTTCCTAATGCCTTGACCCTTTAATACAGTGCCTCATGTTGTGGTGACCCCCAGCCATAAAATTATTTTCATTGCAGCTTCATAACTGTAATTTTGCTACTGTTATGCACGGTATTGTAAACATCTGACATGGAGGATATCTGATATGGGACCCCTGTGAAAGGGTCATTCGACTCCCAAAAGAGTCGTGACCCACAGGTTGAGAATTGCTGCTTCAGCATAAAAACCCTTAGGGGACATTTTGGATTCAAACCACCACATTCTGCAAACATTGCCCTGTAGCTGGAGTTTTCTCTCCGGGTCCCACCAAGCCCTGGCAGTCCCTTAGCCCACGTATAAAATAAACATACAGACGCTTATATTATTTAAACTGCTTGGCCATTAGCTCAGGCCTATCATTGTCTAGCTCTTACTCTTATATTTAGCCCATTTCTATTAACCTATACTTTGCCACGTGGCTCGTGGCTTACTGGTACCTTACATCTTCCTTGTCCTGGCGGCGGCTCCAGGCAGTCTCCCCCTCTACCTTCCTGTTCCCTCCATTCTCCTTTCTGTTAGTCCAGCCTATACTTCCTGTCTGGCTACTGGCCAATCAGTGTTTATTTATACAGAGCGATATCCACAGCATTGCCCCCCAATCACAACTTCCTCAATGAGTGTACCCCATTTCCTTTGTGAAATTTGACCTATCAAAGGTGGAGCTCATTGTATTATTGACTGAGTCAAAGCCTGCCTCGGTTCCGCACAAGCTGTGTTTATTTTATGTAAAACAATACTTCTTAGACCCAGCTTGTCCTCAGTCTTTTGCGATAATCATAGACGAGACTCTTCCTAGGCTGATGAGAACAACATAGGGACGACGTTTAGACATCTAAATTATTTTCTAGACCCACAGGGTCAAACTCACTTTTTTTTCCAGGTTTATTTATTTATTATGTAAACAGTGTTCTGCCTGCATTGCCTTTATGCCAGAAGGGGGCGCCAGATCTCATTACAGATGGTTGTGAGCCACCACGTGGTTGCTGGGAATTGAACTCAGAACCTCTGGAAGAGCAGCCGGTGCTCTTAACCTCTGAGCCATCTCTCCAGCCTTAAACTCACTTCTTACTTCTTTAAATTGCTGTGCAAAGTGAATCAGTAGCAGTGGGGAATATAACAGAGGGCATGGCCTTGATGACCTTGATGCCTTAGTCACTGGTCTACTGCTGTGAAGAGCCACCATGACCAAAGCAACTCTTAGAAAAGAAAGAGGGGGGACTTGCTTACAGTTTTACAGGGTCAGTCCAATATCATCACGATGGGAATCGTGGTGGCAGGCAGGCATAGTGCTGCAGAAGCAGTTCAGAGCTTTACACACTGATTCACAAGCAGGAGACAGAGACAGAGAGACAGAGACAGAGAGACAGAGAGACAGAGACAGAGAAACTGTACCTGGTTGGGGGGGGTTGAAACCTGAAAGCCTACCACAAGCAACATGCTTCCTCCAACAAGGACATACTTCCTAATGTCTCTAATCCTTCTCAAGCAGTTCCACTTTCTGGTAACTAAGCATTCAAATAGATAAGCCTATGGGGCCATTCTCATTCAAACCACCACATTCTACTCCCTGGAGCGGAATAGGCTTATAGCCACATCATAATGCAAATTATATTTAGTCCAGCTTCCAAAGTCCCTTATAGTCTTTCATGGTTTCAACACTGTTTAAAAGCCAAAGACTCTTCTAAGATTCAAGGCCACCTCTTAACCATAACCCCTGTAAAAATCAAAGAAACACATATAGACACAGAAACATACACATTTGCACACAAGAAATCCCATAAAAACCCAAAACCAGAAACCATGATATATAAGCAAAAGACCTGTAAGAGGAAAAAAACCACCCAGACAAAGCATTGTGAAACAGACAAACAAATAAAACTCAAAAAATACCATTGGGTTTGTTTTCTGTTGACTGTCGACTGCTAGGCGTAGAGTCTACACTTGCATGGTTTGTATACCCAGTGAGACTCCATCAGAGAAAACGAATTTTTCCTTTGTGAACAGTTACCAATTGGAGACGGTTTCTGGGTGAGGGATGGGGGTTTGTGTCCACTTCTCTTCTCAGTGCTGGGACCCCATCTGGCTTACACCGGTGCAGGCCCTGTACATGCTACTACAGTCTCTGTGAGTTCAGATGTGCATTTGTCCTGCTGTGTTTAGAAGGCCTTGTTTCCTTGGTGTCCTCCATCCCCTCCGGCTCTTACAATCTTTCCACCTCATTTTCCACAGGGTTCCCTGAGTCCTGAGGGGAGGGACTTGATGGCAACATCCCATTTAGGACTGAATGTTCCAAGGTCTCTCACTCTGCACATTGTCCTGCTGTGGGTCTCTGTATTTGTTCCCATCTGCTGCAGGAGGAAGCGTCTCTGATGACGACTGAGAAAGACATTGGTCTATGAGCACAGCATAGTAAACCTTCCTCGTACAAAACCAGACTTCCTCCAACAAGGCCACTATTCCTAATCCTTCTCAAACAGTTCCATTCCCTAGTGACTAAGCATTCAAATGTTTGACCCTCCTTGAACAACCGTACTTGGCGAACTAGATGAAATAAATTATCATAGGTTTTGTTTAAACCCCCATTTGTAGACTGTTACAGTAACTTCCCCAAAGGACCTTTAGCTTCAAGCTTCTCCTCCCTCCAAACTTTTTATGATGCCACTAACATAGGAAGATCTTTTTAAAACCCAAACCTGCATCGTGATTTTAAGTGTCCCCCATCCTTACAGGATAAAGTCCAAACCCAGCATTCGGAAAGTGGTAACCTTGTGTTTTCTGACCTCAACTGAACAGCTTCAACGAAAACATGTCTCCTCTTCTACTCTCCTCTCCATACCCCACCTTTGCAACTTGACTTCATATCTCTTCCCAACAAGGAGGGAGGACTATCTCTCCACCTTTGAATTTAGGCTGTGGGTGTTGCTCTCTTTGACCAATAATAAAGAGTGAAAACACTTCAGTCTGGCAAATGTTTGCCTGGAACGTTCTCATGCTCAAGAATAACTACTGGCACAGACAGATCCTATCTGAAACTGCAGAGGTAGAGCTGAAGCCAGAAAATTAGCCACTGAGCCCCTACCCCGATATACCCTTTCCCTTCCCCACTTCATACCTACAGAACCTCAAGCCCCCAGAGCCACAGCGCAGCCTCAACTTCTTCAAAGAGACTGTAGCCCTTCCATTGTTCTGGTTAAAGAATGATTTTGCTCCTGGAAATGCCCATCTTTTCTCTTTTATTTCTACGTTGCCTCCATCAAATCCATTGTAACAAATAATACATGGCTGAAATGACAGAGTACCAAGTCTAAACCAAGGTCTGTAGGGTCTTTGCCCACATCCACTCCTTTTTATAGAACACACACACACATGAACAAGTCCAGGGTACTCTGCTAAATGCTAAGAACCACACAGCCCCATCAATCCACCCAGCCAATGTCCAACCAACCACACAGCCTAGGCAAGCCAGCTCCCAGCCTACCCACCAGGTCATCACCTACTTATGATCAACCCCAGCTGAAATCAGCCAAGTCTGGCCCTGTTCAGCAGAAAACTTGAGCTAGCCTACACACATCTTCCACAATAAAAAAATGCTCTCCATTTAGGATGATTTGTTATATAATAATTGCTCTCTGAGACATCAATGTATCTTCCAACTTCTTCCCCACCTCCCTTCATTCAACTCAAACTATTTAATATTTCCTGAGTCTCACAGTCATATTTCAGTGCCTTGGCATGCTGTACCCTCTACCTAGGAGGCTTGTTGCTCTTTCTTATCTTGTGTTTCTACACATCATTCAAGATCTGTCAACAAACATGATCATCCATTCATCAGTTATTTATTGAGACAAGGCACTGAGATGTCAGAATTGAATTCGGCCATCTGTACATCTGTACACTCCTTAGATTACTGGTGAATGAAAGGCAACTAGTTAATTATGCTACTCTCCTCTTTCTTTCTCTAAACACTGATTTTTCCCCTTATTTTTTCCAGCTTTTTGAATCATGATCTTTCTATGTAGCCTTGGCTAGCCTGGAACTCACTATGTAAACCAGGTTAGCTTCGAACTCATACAGATCCACCTGCCTCTGTTTCCCAAGTGCTGAGTTTAAAGACGTATGCCACCATGCCTGGCTCCTATTGTTTTTATCTCTCCCTAAGCACTATCTTTCCTCAATTAGAGCATCTCTCAGCATGACTAAAGAATAGTAATAGTCTTATTTATGAGGAGCAGATGAGATCATGAAGGTCAAGCACTGAACTGAGTGCCTTTGGAAAAGCTCAATACTCAGGCGAGCCATAGGGCTCTTGTGTTGTACTGGGGCGCCCTCTGCTGTGTGTACATGAGTCTTGTGCACACTGCTAGGGAATGAGTTTCCAGAATGTCTCATTCCAGGCAAAGGGTCCATTTCCTTAATCTTGGGTGTTCTGGGCCTCCCTGTAAGGCCATAATCAGGGTCAGTTCCTTTTATAGCTGCCACTAATGTATACTTACTCGTTGGTAGAAAAATAAAGCCGCTATTTAATGAAGAATAAGAAAGAGCTGTCCCAGCTGTATGGGTTAAGGTGTCAGGAAACAGCCAGTCAGCCCCCTGCTGGCTAAACTGGTGGAGAAGCTTGTCCTCCTGGATCTAGCCCTGTAGCTCCAGACATCTTTCTTGAGGATGTGAAAAGTGGCCTCGAAATAGCCTGCAGTAGCCAGAGCCCAGCAGCTGGCAAATGGGGAGAAAGCCAAAGGCCTTCCTAGGAGGGGAAGGACAGGTCTAGACCCAGAGTTGACATGGTCAGGACCACCCAGACAAAGCCCAAGAATGCCAGTCCCTAAAGTCACCGTGGCAACTGTCAAGGTCATGTTGCCCCTATGTGTGGTTTGAATCAACAAAACATTTTGGTTTAGGCTTTGTATCTTGTTTAGATTATATATAATCCCTTCAGAAATAGTGAAGGATAACTAGAGACGGCATGACAGATGAAACATAGAACACCTGCCATGTATGAGAGACAGAAAGCAGCTATACACAAAGGAGTTCACTTACAGCATCTGAGTGCAGTGTTTCCATTGATGGAATAAAGAAATCCACAGATTACCACATAAAGATACCACATAAACCAGATTATATGCCATCGTTACTAATCCTATCACTGCTACAATATCAAAACAGCAAAGATAAAATATAACAAAAATTGACAAATCACCTATATTTGCTTGGCCAGGTTTAGAATCTCTCGAAGACACACCTCTAGGCGCGGCAGAGGTTTAACTGAAGAATGCTCCACCCTGAATGTGGGTGACACTATCCCGCAGTCCAGGATGCCAAACTGAATACAAAGAAGAAAGCAATTGGCTGCCCCAGAGTTTGTCCCTCTCTGCTTCCTGACTACAGGTGCAGCATGACCAACTACCTCACTTCCTGTCGCCAGACTAAAGCCGTTCCCCCCACTCCAGCTTCTCTGCCGTCACGGACAGCATCCTCAAGCTGTGCGCCCCCGGGATAAACCTTGCATTGTGTGGCTTTTGTCAGGTGCTGGGAAAACAATGAGGAAAATCACAAATCCGGTGCTAGGACGTGCCCCTGCTCTGATAAACAGGATCACCGTGTACCAGGCCTTTGGAACCAGTTTATGCGAAGAAGATGGAGGAGTTTGCAGTTGTGGACCAGAGAAACCTGAGAATGCTCTAAGCAGGGCTTAATGGACCATTCTGGTGGGAGTTAGGAAGGCCAGAATGTCGACAAAATTCAGACAGTAGAGACCCAGCTCATGAGGTTTCAGAGGGGAGCTGGGCTGAGGCCATTCATTTTGCCCTCTGAGGAGAACCCGACTACATTATCTATGTCCTTAAAAAACAACTTTAATGAGGCTGAATTTTAGGACAATGGACCAGTTTCTTCAGTAGAGGATATTTCAAGACAGCACAGTGCTCAAGCTGTGCCATGATTATTGTGTGTTGTGCTTACTCAACGGGAGCAAGGAGAAAGGGATGGAAAGTGTACATGTGAGCAAGGAAAGAAGAGAGAACACATTTAAAGACTTGAATGAGATAAAAATAGATATACCTGTTAAAAGGATTAATGTCATTGGAGAGAAACCTTGTGCTCTGCCCTGAGACGATGGGGCAAGATCCAACCCACCAAAGGCCCTAATTCATGAAAATGCAAGTTAATTAAAAAGGAGAGTCTGGACTGAGGGCGGAGCCACAGCGGTTCTCTACTAAAAAGCAACCACCTAGGGAAAGTGGTTTCCCAAGTCCACCAGCAGAGGCACACAGAGGCCACCGTATCTGTGACAGATGAAAGCCAGGCTACACTACAAACTGACAACAGACCTTGGAACACCATCAACACCATGCTGGTTTTGCAGGCAAGCAACATGCAAGAGTCAGGGATTCATGGAGGCTTGTACCAATGTTCCAGCAAGCTCCTAAAGCCAGGCAATATGTGGCAGAGTCAGATTCCTTGCCAGAAGGTTCTAAGAAGCCACTGTATGAAACGCTAAGGTAAAGCCCAAGTTACAACAAAGGCCTCCTAGATGCTGGAGACGCCAGGACCATAAGATGTTGTCTTAGTTAGAGTTACTATTGCTGTAATGAAGCACCATTACCAAAGTAATCTGGGGAGGAAAGGTCTATTGGCTTATGCTTTCATATCACTGTTCATCATTGAAGGACATCAGGACAGGCAGGGCAAGAACCTGGAAGCAGGAACTGATGCCGAAGCCATGAAAGGGTGCTGCTTACTGGGTTGCTCCCCATGGCTTGCTCAACCTGCTTTCTTATAGAACTCAGGACCACCAGCCCAGGAATGGCACCACCCACAATGGGCTGGGCCCTCCCACATCAGTCACTAATTAAGAAGATGCCCTACAAGCTTGCCTACAGCCCAACATTATGGAGGCATTTTCTCAACTGAGGTTCCTCCTCTCTGATGACTCCAGCTTGTGTCACACTGACACAAAACAGGCCAGCACAGACTCCCACTGAGACTTGAGGGAGTCATGTGTGTAGTAGGAAAGCATTACTCAAGATTATTGGAGCCCAGATGTTTCATCAGAAATTCAAGTTGCCAAACATGGAGCTCCAGGTTTTAGTGGTTTTTGATTTTTGTTTGTTTGTTTTATGGATTTCATTCATGTTTGCCTCAGCCATTTTTTTGTTGGGGTCATGTCCCTCCCTTTCACAGTGAGGATATTTCTCTGTATCATTGTATACTGGAAGGATGCGACCGGTGTTTGATTTTATAAATGCACACAGTTAAGAGTTTGTCTTTAATCTTAGATGAGACTTTGGACTTTTGAGGAGTGCTGGGACTGTTAGAAACTATAGACAAATTGGCATGTTTTGAATTATGAAATGAATATGAGACTAACTCTAAAAGCCAAGGGTAGAACATCAAGGATTTAAATGTTTGGGTGAGTTGGGTAGTGCATACCTTCAATACCACTACTCAGGAGGCAGAAGCAGGTGGATTTCTGTGAGTTTAAGGCCAGCCTGTTCTACATATCCAGTTCCAGGACAGCCTGGAGTCTGTCTCAAAAATAAATAAGTAAATAGAATGTTTGGGAGTTAGGTTGACAAGGGGTGGACTAGTGATGGTTACAAGTTTCATTGTAAACTTGACTGGTGAGAATCCCCTGAAAGACATAATGAGGAAGTCAGTGTTTCCAGGGAGATTTCACTAGGGAGCACCATGCACTGGTCTTTCTTTTATTATTTTGTTACAAGAAAAGTAACTTTCTGCTTAAAAAGAATGCATCATTTCTATATTAGCAGTTACACCCCAGACTCAAATAGAATGTAAAAGCAAAGAGCATTTATTAATATTCCAGCATGCATGCGGGGTGGACACCTGTACAAAATGGCGATGACCCCGAGAGGAGCGTGCAGGCTCCTGTTAAGCACAGCTAAGGGGAGTTTCAGGGGCAGTTAGGTCATCTCATACGTAATTGGCTAAGCGAGCAGCAGTTACACTAGTATACTTTTAATTGGCTGAGGTTTAGTCTTATCATTTTTGGACATACTTGCACAAGCTTGGGCAAGTCCGAATGTGACTCAGAAGGGGCTGCAGGATTTGTCCTTGAGACACTGTGAGGCTGACTTAGACCTTGTGTTTGTTTTCTCTCTCTCTCTCTCTTTCTCTCTCTCTCTCTCTCTCTCTCTCTCTCTCTCTCTCTCTCTCTCTCTCTCTCTCTCTCTTGAATGCAAGGGCCTTGTGGATAAATGGCCCTTTGTTGGGGGAGACACCTGTTTTGCCCTTCTCAGAGAACTGAAACTTAAATTCAGTTGTGAGGGTGGGAGAGTTTAACCCCTTTAAGCCCTGGACAGGGGAGGGGAGGACAGTGTTTCCAGAGAGATTTCAGTAGGGAGCACCACACACTGATCTTTCTTATATTGAGTATTTTGTTATGAGAAAAGTAACTTTCTGCCTAAAAAAAAATGCATCATTTGTTGTTGGTTGTTTTTGCTCTCTTGGGGGCCTGCCACCCGGCTCCCAAATAAATCACACATGAAATCTTATTCTTAATTATAAATGCCCAGCCTTAGCTTGGCTTATTTCTTGCCAGCTTTTCTTAACTTTAATTAACCCATCTACCTTTTGCCTCTGGGCTTTTTCCTTTCCTTACTTCTGTATATCTTACTTTCACTCTTACTCCATGGCTATGTGTGGCTATGTGACTGTGTGACTGTGTGGCTGGCCCCTGTAGTCCTCCTCCTTCTCTTGCTCCTCCTATTTATTCTCTCTGCCTGCCAGCCCCACCTATCCTTTCTCCTGCCTCGCTATTGGCTGTCTAGCTCTGTATTAGACCATCAGGTGTTTTAGACAGGCACAGTAACACAGCTTCACGGAGTTAAACAAATGCAACATAAAGGAATGCAACACATGTTTGCATCATTAAACAAATGTTCCACAGCATAAACAAATGTAACACATCTTAAATTAATATTCTACAACAATCATTTCTATATTAGCAGTTCCTACTGTATACTGTGGTAAGAAGGGAAATATGCATGGGGGTAACTTCATTTGGTTAAGATTTTCTGGTTTGGGTTTTGTTTTCACTTAAAAACATATTCTGTGCCGGTGAGATCAGCAGGTAAGGGCGCTCGCTACCAAGTCTGATGATCTGAGTTTGATCTGCAGAACCCACATGGTAGAAATAACAAAATCCACACCTATGAGTTGTCCTCTGACAGCCACATATGACACATATGTACTCACACACATGTAAGTAACTATATACATAAATTCAAAATCATATCACAGAACTGTGGGTGCAGCATCCACGGACCCACAGGCATCTAAACTCAGAGAACAATCCTTTATTCCCAAAGGAACTGGCATGGCAAAGACTTTGAAAACCAAACCAATGTAGACCACTGCCCATGTCCCAAACTAGCCTCTCGGGGAGCACACCATCCTGTACCAAAGTAGCACCATTGAAGTGCTAGGCCCTCTGTAAGGCCAGACAACTGTATAGCTTGGGGAGCCCCCTGGCGGTAGGATCAGAATCCATCTCTGGTGCATGAGCGTGGGGGGAGAGGGGTTTGGAGCCCACAACCTATGATGGGACACCTCGTGCAGTCTTGAGGCAGGGGGAAGGGCTTGGACTTACCTCTACTGGATGTGCCTCCCCATGGGAGGCCTTACCTTCTTGTGGGGGGAAGTGGGGGTGAGTTAGGAGAGGGAGGCTGGAGGGGGCAGGAGCAGAGAAGAGGGGGATCTTTGATTAGTATGTAAAATGAATGAAAAGATTTTCTTAATTTAAAAAAAAAAGAAATGCTACACCAGAAGTTGAGCCCTATAATCCCAGATACCTGAAGTAGAAGGGTCAGGAGTTCAAGACCAACCTGAGTAAGCATGCCTTTGTCTCAAATTAAAAGAGAAGGAGGGGGAGTTTGTTTGGGTTTTGTTTGTTGTTGTTGTTCTGTGGTTGTAGTTTGGTGATAATGCATTTGCCTAGCATAAGTTAGGCCCTGGGTTCAGTCCTCAGCACCAGGACAAAGAAATAGTGATAAATAAATAATCAACAGTCTGTGGCTGGAAAGACGGCTCAGCTGTTAGGAGGGCTCGGTGCTCAGTTACGAGGACTGGAGTCTGGATCCCAGCAGCCATGTCAGGTGGCTCATGAACACCTGTCACTCCAGCTTCAAGATCCAAGGCTCTCTTCTGGCTTCCACAGACACACACACACACACACACACACACACACACACATAAATACATAAATAAAATCAAATAAGATGAAGTCTTTTTTTTTAACAGACTGTCTTTGGAACCGAAGAACAGATGGCAGGTCAGGATTTAGATCTGAGAATGCAGGCTCTCATAATTAAGAGGCTTGTAACACAATCTTCAAAATATCCAGGAAATAACTAAAACTTACTTAACGTAGGAATAATTGGGAAAGTCACAGCAACACTCAGTAGGAGAGACTGTCACCAGACAGCCACCCAGAGATGACCAGATGTCAACACTGTTAGACAAGAACTTGAACGCAGCCATTCTGACCTCCTCCACAAAGTGAGAGCAACACTATTCGGAGTTGAGTGATGTGGCTGGATGAACAGCAAATGCAGAAACACACTAATAAACACACTATTGATGGCAAACTTATTTTTAAGTATTTTAAAAATAATAGAAATTATTTATTTTGTAATTGCAAAAATTATGAACTAGAAATAACTCTAATAAAAAATATATGAGATCTTTTGCATAAAACCAAAAATTTTATTGAAATGCCCCCCTTTTTAGAGTGTTTTAAAAAATTTTTATATGTACAGGTGTTTTGCCTGCATGTATGTGTGTGTACCACATGCATACAGTGCTGCAGAGGGTGTTGGATCCCCCTGAAACAGTTGTGAGCTGCCATGTGGGTGAGTGATGGGAACTGAACCCAGGTCCTCTGGAAGAGTAGCCAATTCTCTTAACCACTGCACCTGCCCTGCCCACCCCACCCCCTTTTGAGATGAGGTCTTACTATACAGTCTTTGCTGGCCTAGAACTCTCTATGTGAATCAGTCTGGCCTCAAACACAGAGATCTGAGTACTTCTACCTCCCAAGTACTGGGATTAAAGGTGGGCACACCATGCCAGATCGGAAGATCTTGTTTTAAAAAGAACAGATTAGAAAATCTGGAGGAAATACTCTGTTTATGGTGGGGAATATTTGATATTTTAATAATTTTAGTTCTAAAAAAATGGATTCTAAACAGAGTAAGTGTGCAGACACTTTAGGGAATGGTGCATCCCACGGGAGGGCCAGCCTGGACGGTGTGCTTGGTAGCGCTTCATCGCTTAGCAGCAACTCTGTTATGACTCTCCTCTAGTCAGAGAAAGGGAATGGCAAGATTGTTCCTGCTTACATTGTTTAATAAGAATTGTATCAGCATTTTTTAAAGTACATACTTTCAAGATAAATAAGAAATGAAAGAGAAAAATGATTTAAAATACTCAAGTTGTAGTAAAAAGACAAGAACCAGTTTCTTGTCTTTTCTCATCCAGTCCAACATGCACACACACACATGCACACACGTGCACATACACATATACCCATCAGTGTGCACAGCTCTGGAGGCTAATAAACTCTCACAGCTTGTATTATATGGAAAGTATACATAGTATCTATTCTAGTAGCCACGCCTAAACTAAACATCACAGTTACAAGTTTTCGCTTGACTAGAATCCCCTATGCTGGTCTCTTCCTATCTATTTTTTATACCCACAATTTCTACTTTCATCTTACTTTTTTATCTCTACTTTCTGAGGCAGCTACCAGCATCTCCATCTTCAGAAGAGAAAACTCTCACACAGGGGCTTTCATTTACTCACCTTGGCTCAATCACTAAGTGGCTAAGTCGGGATTAAAACCCAAGCCAGCACTACACCACGGCCTCTCTTCTGAGGAAGAGGCTATGGAAAGAACCTCTCTGGCTCATCTCAGGGAATGGGATACTGTGTCAGTAGGAGGATTTTCTAGCCAAAAATGCCTGTGATGATTCATATTTAGATCATGTTCCTTGAGAGTAGGGGAAGATATTTGTAAGCAGCTGGTTTTAACATCTGAGAGTTGCAAGTAAGGATCTCAGGGGGAACAGCCAAGCAAATGGTAGGAATCTCAGAGGTCATGGCAACTGCCTGTTTTCCACACAGCTAAAATGTCACCTCTGCCTGAAATGTCCTTCCCGCCGCCCAGCCAGGCATGGTAGCACATGCCTATAATTCCAATATTTGGGAGGCTGAGGCAGGAAGTATCATGAGTTGAAGGCCAGCCTGGGCTTTAGGTTAGATCCTCCTATCTTTTAAAAAATCTGAGAAATTTAGAATACTTTTGATTCCAGTATTTTTTTTTTTTTGATACATGATTTCTCACTGAACCTGAGCTCACAGCTTCAGCTAGACCAGCTGGCCAGTGAACTGTAGGGATCTTGCCTGTCCCCACAACCCTCCACACACCCCTATTTCCCCAATTCCAGCTTATAGATGAGGTTATAGATGCACACTGCCATTATCTGGCTTTTATGTGGTTGCTGGGGATCCAAGCTCAGAATCTTATAATTGTACAACCAGCACTTTACCCACCAAGCCATCCATGTTCCTACCAATATTTTTTAAAAAGATTTGGTTGACAACTTGGTCTTTACTCTGTCAGGATAAAAACTTCATGAAATTGGCTGACGGGCTGGCTCAGCAGGAAAGAGCACTTGTTACCCTTGCAGAGAAACTGAGTTCAATTCCCAACACCCTTATGGCAGTTCACAACTGTCTGTAACTCCAATCCCAGGAGATTCAATGCCTTCTTCTGGCCTCCAGGCATGCATGTGGCACACATACATGCATGAAGGCGAAACACTCACACACATAAATAATATAAATAAATAAATACAAAAACTTCATGAAACTATTATTTGGGATAACCTGTATCCATGTGTGGTGATATTTTATTTGTGCTGAAATGTGATATTTTATTTGTATGTTAATAAATAAAGTTTGCCTGGAGATCAGAGGTCATAGCGAGCCATAAACAGAAGTCAGGTGGTGGTGGCACATGCCCTTAATCTGATCACATGGCAGGCAGAGTCTCTGTGTGTTCAAGGACACAGCCAAACCTGGTGACACATGCCTTTAATCCCAGTACCAACCATAGAGACCTAGAGGTCTGTATAGACAGGCAGTGATGAGGAAGTGATGTGGCTGGGCTTAGAGTCACTGAGAAGGCAGAACAAGAAGGCAATAAAAGCACAGGTTAGCAGGAAGAGGCTCTCTCTTGGGAAGCTACGGCGTGGTGGTAAGCTAAGGTCAGTCAGTAGCTCTTCGCTGTTTCTCTGATCTCTTCGGCTACTGCCCCTGTATTTGGCTCTGTGTTTCCTATTTACTAAGACTGTTTAGAAATTCGTCTACATCCATGTTACCAGTCTGTGGACATTCATATTTGGCTCCAGAATAAACAACCTCATATTTGCCCTTGAGGTTAGTACCATGTTCGCATGTTAACTGGATCTGCCACATTGAAATTGGAAATCATAGACCAGACTTCTCTTTTCCTCTATTTTGTCATGAAACCTAATCACATAAATAGTTACAAATGCCTTGATCTGAAACATTTTGTAGTTGTAGAACATCAGAACAAAACTCATCAAACATGACTAAGTTTTTGTTTATAGAAGAGTTAAGAATTACCTTACTAAATGTGGCTAGAAGCTAATTTACTTAGGAAATTGACTTAAAAGCGTCAAGGAATCCAGGTTTGGTGGCACACACTTATTATCCCAGAAGTAAGGAAGCAGAGGCAAGAGGATTGCCATGAGTTTGAAGCCAGCCTTGACCTCATAACAAGTCGCAGGCCATCCAGGGCTTCTTCACAATGAGCCCTTGTCTTGAGACACACAAACGAACAACTTTATTCCCAGAGCATGGCTCAGCAGTTAAGAGCAATTATTGCTCTCACAAGAGAACCTGGATTCGATTCCCAGTACCCATAGGTCACAGCCTCCTGTAACTCCAGCTCCAGGGGATCCAACACCCGTCTTCTGGCCTCTGTAGGCACCCAAACACGTATGCACACATGTGTGTAAATAATTAATAAAATAAATTATTTTTATTTTTTAAAACAAGGAAATTCAAGTCAAACAAAATGTTCCTGCTCTTCCCTCCCACACTGCCCTCCCTTGTCCCCCACCAAGAAAATGTTAATTAAATTGCCTTTTCCCAAAACATGTAAGAAATTATGATGTAATTATCTATAGTTTAAACAACACAGTAACATAGAACAACTCATAATTGTTTAAGTTTTTTTTTAAGTTTTAGGCCAGGCATGGTGGTGCACACCTTTAATACCAGCACTTGGGAGGCAGAGGTAGGCAGGTCTCTGAGTTCAAGGCCAGCCTGGTCTACAGAGCTAGTTCCAGGACAGTCAGGTCTACACAGGAAAACCCCTCTGTGTATGAATGTGAGTGTGGGTTTCTGAATGTGAGTACAATGCCTCCTAAGGCCCGAATTGGATCTTGGATCCCCTGGAGCTGGAGTTGCAGGCAATGTAAGGTCCAGAATGGTTGATGGGAACCCAGCTCTGGGCCTCTTCAAGATCTGTATGCCCTAATGGCTGAGCCAAAATCTTGGCCCTAAACATCTTATATTCAGGGCCAAGATTTTTTTTTTTCTGTTTGACAACTAGATGGAAAAAAAATCTCCTAGCATCATTTTTTTTCAAGTCATCATAACTAATATTCTAAAGAACATTCACTAATTTTGAATTGCAAATGAAAACTGAGCCTACCAAAATGTGTGTCTAGCTGCCGGGTACTGCACACCTCTTTCTCCCTGAAGAGCTAACCTCTCATTCTCATTTCTAGATCTAAGTGTCCCTGTAGCTTGAACAAATAGGTCTGAAGGATTGGGCTTGTTTTTGTTTTACCATTCCACTGGAGATAAGAAGGGCATCATTTTATTCTGAAGAATAAATTTATCTATTAAATGCAGCCTCCTCTGCATCAACCAGGTGATATTAGAATAAACATATCTGGGACAGTGAAAATATCAGCAAAGGTTGAAAAAGGAAGATGAAATCAAGCACAGAGATCTCTTAGGTAGAGTTGTATTTGTTTCACTATACATGTCTTTCTCTGCTCCAGGATGTGTGATGGCTCAGAGACTAATCACCCATCATATTAAAAGTCAAAGATGCGATCTTTCATAAGTGACATTCAAAACGAGCTGGTCCAAAGTCATCCTTGGCATATGGTCTAATGTGTAATATATCTCAGATTGGCAGTCCCTCATGCTACATACGGCTCTCTCATTCCCAAGTCAATATTTATGGGAACCACCACACCACTGAATCAATTTTCCAAGTCCAGTCTCCCACTTGTTCTGTTGCTCTGTATTCTGAATGAGACTCCTGTCATACAGATAGGGTGGGATAGGGAGAGAGAAATGGCTTACAAAAAAGGTCGCTCATTGTCTTTGATTCCAACCATGGCTCATGGCTCTTCCATTCACAGAGAAATCACCTCTACTCCCTTTTATGGGTTTCGTGGTTGTTATTTGTTCCTTGTTTATTTTGCCAGTTGGCTGATTTTTTTTTTTTACAAGATTGCTTGTATGTAGATGAAAATAACCTTGAACTTCTGATCCTCTTGCCTCTGCCTCCTGTATACTGGGATAACTGAAGCATGCAACCACACCTGGTTTATGCAGAGTTGGGGATCTAACCCTGGGTTTCATTCACACTAGGAAGCACTCTACCCATTGAGCTACATCCCCAGACCCTAAAGAGAAATCTTAAGATGGATGGTAAGACACTTGAAGGCTTTATCATTCTGGATGAATGGAAGGCTCAGAGGGGACAGAGCAAAGATTGGACCAGCTTTTATGAAGCTTCTGATGACCGCCAGGAAGCCTCTGGCTCTCAAAGAGTTTGCTCTTATGAAGACAAATTGACAGGGGCCTGGCTAAATGTGTGGTGAGAATCACTATATGCATCATCACTGTTGACCATTAAAATAGCCTAGCTTTTTTCTCCAGGACCTTCTGAAGGCTATATCCAAAAAATATAAAACGGATGGGAGGCAGGGGGATTGACAACTGACAGTCAGATCTGGGTCACAGGACTGGCTGAAGCGTGTTGATACTGCTCAAGACCACAGTCACATGGTGCAGACTCCATGTATGCCGCTAAGGAAACCGCTAAGGAAACACATTTTTGTCTCACTGACTCCATGAAAATAACACGGCTCTGAATTTTAAAATGCCAAGTTCTAAAGAGAAGGCTGTTGTGTGCTGTTTCTTCCTCCTCGGGTAGAATCTTGCTGTCAGAAAGAAGGTGGGGGTCAGGACCCCTCCCCTCCATGGCTCCCAGGAGTGGTAACCAGGGTTTCACACCAAAGTGTGACCGTACCTCCCTCAGACCTTGTCACAAGAAAATGAAAAGAGAAACAAACGCAGAAGTCGGTCAAAGGGAGAGTGTGGGAAGATCTGTTGGTGCTGAATGTTCCCAAAGCTTTTAAAATTTGAATGGCAGTTCCTTTATGTTCTCTGAAAAATGTGTCAAAACATGCCCTTTCATAGAGGCTAACACATTACATAACCTTAGGGTAGAGAGTGTTAGCTTTTGGCAGGTAGCTCTCTGTTGCTGTCACACCGTCTGCTCTATTTGCGGTGCATTAAATAAACGTGTTTCCTTAAATTAAAAAAAAAAAAAAAGGCATTAACTCTTTAGTGTGTGAGCGGGTGCACATCCCCAAGAGTACACGTGTGAAGGCCCGAGTCCAGTGGAACATGTCTTCCTTGGTTCGCCTCCACCTGACTTACCTAAACCAGGAGCTCACCCAGTCAGTTAGACTGGCTGACCAGCAAGGCTCCGGGGTCTGCCTATCTCTGCCTCTTACGACACTCCCAGGTACTGGGCTATAGGTGCCTGTGTGCCATGTTCAGCTTTTACGCGGGTGCTGGGGACCAGAAGTCACGTCCCCATCCCCACCGAGCCACCTCTCCAGCCCACCTTTCACTAATTATATCTCTAGACACAGTCGGAATTTCCTGGCACAGCGACACAAACTTGTTTGAGCTAGAACTGCTGTGAGTGGATGCTGGAGTCTGGAGGGCACCCGTGGGGGTTTCTAGGCACTCGAGTCCCTCAGCCAGGATTTGTACAGAGATGAGTGGAGAGTAACACAAGAAATAATTTATTAAGGAGGAAAGGCCAGGAGTGGAAGTGTGGCCCTTCATAGGTCGTTGGCAGGCACAGCACTCTCCTCCCAGATTTTCATAGCTCAGCTCCCTAACACTTGCTCCTTCACATAGTCCTGGTTGCGGAGGAAGGGCCCGCTCTTTTTCTCCATCTCTACTTTCTTCCCTGTCGTAAGGCCTCTCTCTGCCCTGCTTCCCCTCCACAACACCCGTGAGCCTGTGTGTGACTCACGAAGAAGCAAAGCTGAGGATGCCAAGAGAGGCAGGAAAGGCAAGAACGCAAACTGGTAGTTCATGAGGATGGGATTAAAAAAAAGTCCGTGGTCCCTCAGACGAAGGGGTCATGTGCAATTTCCTCAGGCCAACTGCGGAGTCCATCCAGGATGATAATTAGAATGCAAGTCCTATGGGCGGGTGTGCCAGGGTGCTGTAAATAATGGTCCTCAAACATTAGCGAGTAAAAGGGTCACTTGAGAAGTGGATTTATGCTGGGCGGCGGTAGTCCCGGCACTCGGGAGGCAGAGACAGGCAGATCTCTGTGAGTTCGAGGCCAGCCTGGTCTACAGGGCAAGTCCCAGGACAAGCACCAAAACTACACAGAGAACTACCCTGTCGAAGAAGAAGAAGAAGAAGAAGAAGGAGGAGGAGGAGGAGGAGGAGGAGGAGGAGGAGGAGGAGGAGAAGGAGAAGGAGATTTATGATGGATGTGGCAATCCAGACCTCAGTCTTGAGGGGTCTGGGGTGGGTGCAGCAGTCTGCAACTGAGCAGAGTCCAGATGCTGTCATTCATGCAGCCCTTGTATATGTGAGAACTGTTATACTCTTCAGAGAAAAGGAAACTACAACTCGCCTCTTTCCTCTGTTTAAAGAAATCGTCAGCTTCCGCAAAGTGTTTCACTATCGTCTTTCCTAAAACAGCTCTGAAGCAACGCCGCAGCCATACGGCCACCACCTGTGGTGTGACTTCTCCTGGGGAGATGAAAACAGTGTCTAATCGCCACGGACCAAAGAAAGGAGCCCACAAGTCCAGCCTGGTGGAGCAATGAGTTTAAGGAAGATCACTTTCAGGAGCACGGTTGACTCAAAGCTAGTCTCTGCCCGGCAGGTAATAAAGACACTGGACTTCGAAGATGGCCGCTTCTTCCTCACTCTCCTGACCTGAGACAAAAGCCTGGCAGCTTAAAACAAAGGCATGTTGGCTTTTTCTCCAGCCAGAAGGCCTCTTGCTGATGGACTGGCTCAATTTCAAGGCTTGGATTAGGGCATATTACACAATAATTGTGAACCAATCAGCCAGCCTGTCTTCAAACTGACCAACCTGAATTAGAGGAGGAAAAGTCTTCAGAGGCTTAAAAAAAATGAAGAAGAGACTGGATTTTTGGCTTTCCAAGTTCCCCCTCTGCTTGTGAGGGGGCCTTTTCCTCTGTGGGGTTGCTGCATGTGTGTGTCTCCTCTCCCTCAATGAAAACCTTTCTCCTATATGCTGTGTTCCAGATTTCCCTGCTGCTACCTGTCAGACTGGAGAGTTTTCCTACCTTTTAATTCTTTAATTGGCAGAGAAAATGAACTCTATCAAGGCCCTTAGATGGTAACAGCTACAGCACCAAAAAGCCTCATCCCAGGATGACAGTTTACAAAAGCCACATCACTGGATGTGCCCTTTCCCTGCCCCTAGTCAGCCTTCCACAGCCTGTAAAATAGAGAACCTGACCCCAGGACCACAGTGTGCAACTGGGTGCATGTGGCGGGTGAAATCTCAGGCGTGGGTCTGGTGACACCCCACTCCCTTCAAGGAAGGAGTGTTAAAGCCTCCTTGCCATAGACCTGGATGTTATTGTACTGTTCTATATCGCTGCCATGACTACAGGGTCATAGTGTTCCCTGGTGTTACCGCCTAGAGGGCTGCCTCCCCAGCACTGGGATTACAACCATCCATGACCACTCCTAGCTTTCATATATGGCTTCTGGGGATTGGAGTCGGGTTCTTCATGTCACCAACACGAGCCCCTTGCCAACTGAACTCTCTTCTCAGCCCTCCTCCTGTTTTTATGGCTGAGGAAGTAAGGCCCACAGAAGTCAGAGGCTTGCGTGACGGTTACGTATTAGTAAGCCAAATGCTGTCTGTGAATCCAGGGATGCTGCTTTCCCCAGACCATTATTTTTAATAATCTAATGAGTAAGAGATGAGAATTACCACGTGGCAAATCCCTGCAAGTGTGTACCCCAGCTAATGCTGGAGATGGAGTCATCTCTGATTAATCCCCACAGTTAACACAGACACTGGAAACAGCTGACCAGCCACCAGCATTATCCTCTTTTATCATCTACTGCCCAGTTGAAAGATGTGGTTCCTGCCTGGCAGTGGTGGTACACACCTTTAATCCCAGCACTCGGGAGGCAGAGGCAGGCGGATCTCTGTGAGTTCGAGACCAGCCTGGTCTACAAAGCAAGTTCCAGGAAAGGTACAAAGCTACACAGAGAAACCCTGTCTCGAAAAACAAAAAACAACAAAACAAAACAACAAAACAAAAAGATGTGGTTCCAGGGCTCTGTGTCTTGGGAGACAGAAAATTGTACAAGTTGCACATGTTATGTGGCTAAGCTGAACAACAAATGAAGTATTTGCCTGGAGGCTGCATTCATGTACACCATACCTTTAGCATTTGCAGACCACAGTAAGGAAACTAACGTAAACTCTGAATCATTCTCCTGATGGTGTGGGGCTACTGGGGTCTCTCTCCCTCTCCCCCTCCCCCTCCTCCTCTCCCTATGTCTCCCACTCCCCTCCCCCTTCCTCTGCTCTCTCCAGATCCTCTCCCTCTCCCTTGTTATGAGGGAGGGATCCATCCTCAGTAAATTCTAAGCCTGCTAATTTCTCACTACCTAATATCCATGATTGGAAAGAAGTGTTGCTACCTGGTCTCAGAACTGGATAGAACTAAATTTGCTTTTATGTTCTGTCTCTTAGGGCCAAGTACATGTCTTTTCTGAGCATCCATTTTCTCAATTTTGAGATGAGAACAAAGATAAATGTTTCATTGACTCTACGCACCCAGTATTGCATACTTATGTAATTCAGAGGTTCAGATAAGATGATCCCTTGAGTCCAGAGACCAGCCTAGACAGCGCAGTGTCTCAAATAAATAAATAAATAAAAATTTCAAACTATAAAACAAGCTGGGTGTAGTAATCCCAGCACTTTGAGAAGCTGAGGCAGGGGATTGTGAGTTTGAAGCCAACTTGGGCTCTATAGTGAGACCCTGTCTTTAAAAAAAAAAATTCTAAATACATAAAATTCAAATAAAACCAAATATTTCACATGATAAAAGTGATTAAATGAAATAGAACCCCTGAGAGCTCTTTTTTTTTTAATAATGTATTTTTATTTTATGAACATTGGTGTGAGGGTTTCAGATCCCCTGGAACTTGAGTTACAGACAGTTGTGAGCTGTCATGTGGGAGCTGAGAGTTGAACTAGGGTCCTCTGGAAGAGCATCCAGTGCTTTTAACCACTGAGCCATCTCTCCAGCCCCCATGAGAGTTCTTAACACACAGTAGGCATCCGATGAATAGATACATGAAGTTCGACCCCAACTACGCACGGCTTGAATAATGAAAATTTCTCATGTTGGTAGATGAACTTGAAAATATGCTCAACACATCAGACTTTGATGAGTAATTCATAAACATTGTCAACTTGTTCAGGGTGGTGATAGAGAAAGATCAAAAAAAGCAAGTATCATGAATATTTCATGGGGGAGCTAACGGGCTTTGAAAAGGCTGTTTCAACTGTATGAAGGTTGTTTTTTTTTTTTTTAAGTTTAGTTTGTTCATTAATGGTAGAACTTTTAGAACTAGACCAGTTTTTTTTCCCCCACATGCCTGTTTTTAAAAAGTATGGTGGGGAGCACAGGCCATGTATTTAGTCATAAAAACATTATCTATCTATTCCAAAGCTTTTACTATCTGGCAAGGCAGTCATAATGTCTTCAACAGATACTTAGCCAATGATGATGCTGGACCACTAGAAACTCAAATTGAGCATTGAAGGGTGTCTGCCCAGAGAAGAAGCACACACAGGAGAGACACAAGCAAACCAACACAATGTGATAAGTGCCATGAGAATGCGGGCATGAGGCCCAGAGAGAAGGGAATTATCTGGGGACAGTTTCCAAGAGGCAATAACACTTCATGGCATTCTTAGCGAGGGAGCAGGAGTTAGCCAGGAAAACAGTGGGACGTTCAGACAATATGATAGCTCTGCAAGGTCGTGGCAAGGGAAGACAGAGGACATACTTGAAACTACAAATAGCAAGAAGTGGTTCCAAAGGAGAGCTGAGGAGAGGCAGATAAGGCAGGCAACCAAAAGATCATAGGTGGCCATAGATCCACTAAGAAAGGCCTTCTGTACAAAATGATAATGATAATTCTGAGACCAAAAAAGTAATCGAATGCCTAGAACAGTGACTAGCATCAGAAGAAAACAAAGAGCAGAAGTGGCTGACTTTTGTCACTGAATACTTTGTGGGGTGCCCCAGGCATTCAGGAGAGGATTGTGGGTAGGGATAGATACACCTCCCAGCTGAGGAAGGCTTCAGGGGTGCCGTATAAGTATAGCACAGACCATGTACTCAAGTGGCCCAAGGAGCTGTGTTCCAGGGATGCAAAAGGAAGAACCAAGTGATAGGAAATAATGAGTTTTAAAGAATAGACTGTCTCCTGGAGCTGCCTTCTAGACTGATTGAGAGCCCCAAATTCAGTAAGAAAACCATGCAAACACCACCATCTTCTGATCGTTTCATGTACTCCAGTCTGTGTGAGTGAAGCAAAACCAGAAACATGTTTTTGTCACAGTTTCTTGGGGTCTTCTTAGAGTTGTGGGCTGGGACACGGATTGATCTGAATGCTTTAAGGGGCCAACTAGACCAGAGCCCCATTGAGAGAAGGTGGGAGTTAGAGATAGTGCTGAAGTTGTAAGACAAGAATACAAATGTGTGTCTTGTTCTGGTTTTGGGTTTATTTTTTTTGTAGGGGGTTGTTTGTTTGTGATAGAAAATACGTATATCCTGAGATGCTGTGGTGATATTGTGTTCCCCAAAATACTGTGCACCCTAATAAATATCTGGGGTCAGTAAACAGAACAGCCACTAGATAAAGAGGCCAGAAAATGATGGCACACACACCTTTAATCTTAGCATTCCGAAGGCAGAGATCCATCTGGATCTCTGTGAGTTCAAAGCCACACTGGAAACAGGCAGGCATGGTGACTCACGCCTTTAATCCCAGGAAGTGATGGCAGAAAGCAGAAAGTTATATAAGGCATGAAAACCAGGAACTAGAGCCTGGTTAAGCTTTCAGGCTGTGAGTAGCAGTTCAGCTGAGAGCCATTCGGATGAGGACTCAGAGGCTTCCAGTCTGAGGAAACAGGATCAGCTGAGAAGTTGGCAAGATGAGGTTAGCTATGGCTTGTTCTGCTTCTCTGATCATTTAGCATTCACTCCAATATCTGGCTCTAGGTTTGTTTTTATTAATAAGACCTTTTAAGATTCGTGCTACAGGATGGTCTTGAACTCATAATCCTACTGCCTCAACGTCCCTGGTCCTGGGATTCCAGATGTATCTTTCTATTGCTTTGATGAAAGATGAAACATCATGACCAAAAGCATCATGGGGAAGGGAGGGTTTATTTCACTCCCAGTTCCATATAACACTTCATCATCAAAAGCAGTGAGGGCAGGAACTCAAGCAGGGCAGGAACCTGGACGTAGGAGCTGATGCAGAGGCCATGGAGAGGTGCTACTTTACTGGCTTGCTCATCATGGCTCACTCAGCCTGCTTTCTTATAGCATCCAGGACCACCAGTCCAGGGATAGAGCCACCCACAATGGCCTGGTCCCTCCCCCATCACTAATTAATTAAGAAAATGCCCTACAGGCTTGTCTGCAGCCAGTTCTCATGGAGGTTAACCTTCTTAACTGAGGTTCCCTCTTCCCAGATGACTCTAGCTTGTGTTAAGTTGACATAAAACTATCCAGCACAAGGTGCATACCATTATGCCCAGCTCGGGTATTTATTTCGATGTAAGAGGATAAGTTGGTGTAATGGTTAATCTTGGTTGTCAACTTGGTTGGGTCTAGGATCAACTAAAAGACACACCTTTAAGTGGGTCTGTGAGGGTATTTCCTGGAAGCATCAACTGAGAGAGAAGGCCCTCGCACAGAGTGGGCTACACCTTTCAGAGGTGGCCCAGATGTAAGGATGGGTGATGAGAAAGCAGTGCTGGGTTTCACTTGCCCACTTTGCTCCTTGCTGGTGAGTGCATCCACTCTGTTTCTGCCATGACTGTCCTCACCCTTTGCTGATTCTGGAGCCCAGCTTTATCAGTCTTCTAACGCAGAAGAAAGGTTCTTTGGGAATCCTCCAGGCCTTCAACACCAAACTGAGACTGCCAAGGCATCTAGTTTGGTGAACTGAGCAGCCCCTGGGGTCTTTGTCCCTCTGGAGCACAGACAGTCATTGATGGACCACACAGGCTTGCCATGCATGCCAACTTAATATCTGCCTTTGGTAATACTCATTCTGTTCATTCTGCTCCTTTAGAGCCTTGAACAACTTCAGTAGATACAAAATGAGATGTTTCAAAGATACACAGTTTATTGTGAGATTAGAAAATACCAGAAGTAAGCCACGCAGTGGTGGTGCTTGCCTTTAATCCCAGCACTCAGGAGGCAGAGCTAGGAGAATCTCTGTGAGTTCAAGTCCAGCCTGGTCTATAATGCTAGTTCCAGGACAGTCAGGGCCACACAG
>CABHPQ010159069.1:7112-21188 GCA_902168405.1 Peromyscus aztecus
AGAGAGAGAGAGAGAGAGAGAGAGAGAGAGAGAGAGAGAGAGAGAGATATTGATTGATTATGTTGTGCCTTTGGAAAAGAATATCCATGACTAAGAAAAAATTTGGAAGCCTCAGAGGAAATAGAGTTGAATGCTGACCCCTCATTCAACCCCAGGAAAAAGTACGTATCAGAAGGGACTGTTCCCTCCATTATAACCAAACTTGACCATAACTTACAATGGATGCCAGTTACCTTTTATGCCAGGATATAATACTGTTTTTTTTCTTCTGGGATTAGTATATTATATATTGCCCTGGCTGGTCTACCTGAATGATCACACTAATAACAAATGTTGAAATGTGACATTTAGATGATAAATGCAAAAGTATCTATGTCAAGAAAGACTTACCAAGAAAATGTCTCTATCTGATATTAACCCAATTTGTTTGGGTAGTTGTTGCCTTCATTTTAATCTAATTGGATCCAGATCTTTGAAAGTTCACATTGGTAGAAGTTGGTTCAACACTAGCTCCTGATGTCTTAGCCATCATCCTGGGCCACCGGTCAAGTTCTAGTCTATGAGACGGATGTTTACAGGGAAGTTCTTAGGTAGCAGGGGCACACATATTTAAGTGGAACCTGTCATATGGCATGCTTTTCATTTAGAAGAGAACTATTCACCACTCCAGAGGGCTGAGGTTCTGAATAACTCACAGAGAAAGCAAAACAGCTTCTTTAATTTAAATATGGTTACTAAACTCATTAAGCTAATGTTAATATAGTTAAGCATTTAACAAAATTATAGTTCAACAATATTATGATCACATTCCTTTTTCTGCCATTCTGCCCTACCATATTTAAATGCTCCACAATAAATCTCTTTGTGTGGGATTACAAAAGCTTATAAATAAAATATAAGAATCCTTAATTTAATGGTACAGAAAATTTATTTCATCTGCCATGGAATAAGCACAAATTGCATCAGACAGTGAGGTATCCTGTCATCTTTCAGAAACAGCAACTGAAGAGTCACTCAAAGGCTGTGGTTGATTTGAGTGAGAAGTTTGGATGAGGTTGGGAAAAGGACTAGTACATGGAAGCACCAGAGATTCATTTCACCTTTCTACAAGGATGAACTTCCTTTTTTAAAATTACATGTAGTTAGTGTGTGTGTGTGTGGTGAGTGGGCATGCATACTTGCACCACACTATATGTGGTGCAACTTGTAGGAGTTGCTTCTTTATTTCTGTCATGGTTCTGGGATCCAGACTGGGGTTGTCAGGTTCGATGACAAGTGCTATTATTCTGTTAAGCTGTCTCGTTTGCCCAAAGAGGAATTTTGTAAGTTAAATAGAAGAAATTGTACCCAAAGAATGAATGGCTATCTAACAGGAAGAGAATATTTTGCCACTTGGTAAAGAGACTATAAAAATTCAAGTAGCATGCAACTGGACATTCTGACTTTAATCTTGGGATTTGTGATTCTTTATTTGGAATATTAACAGCTGTTGTTTCACCTGCTCCAGATTTATTAATAGTGGTTACTGGAAAAACAACCATCATTTTTTCACATGCCAAGTGAAAAGGATGAAAAACAAATGTGAGCTATTGTTAATACACAAATTCCAACAGAAAAATGAAAATTAGATGATAATACATTCCATTACAGTAAGTCATGCCACAGATTTGCCAAATGACAGTTGTAGTACAGGCAATATGATGATTAAGAATTATGAGTTATAATGAAGCAATTCCCAAGCTTCCTGTGAAGCGCCAAGTAAATAAGCATCCCTGAGAATTATCATTCCTAAAAGAAAGCCTTCCCGTGCACAGAGAGATGGTAGTGGTTTTCAGACTTGTGTGAGCATCAGAGCCACCGTGGGAGGTCATTCAGCATCAGCGGCCTCCTCCACACCTACAGGAGACTCAGTCTGGCTGGGACCTGTTGTATTCACTTCCCTATTTATAAGATCCTCCCACCAGTGATTCTGATGGGCTTCAAGTTTGAGAGCTGGTGATCTTTCTCGGAAGAATAACATTTGCATTACATAAGTAATCTAGTAAAAATATTCATAGAAAACTACATATACATGTTGAACTTTAGTTTTATTTTTGGACAGTTGTTTTCTGTATGTAGGCGTTTTGCCTGCTTGCATGTCTGTGCGTCACCTTTGTGTCGAGTACCCACAGAGAACAGAAAAGGGTGTTCATTATGAAGGTAATAACAAATTTCTGTCCAGCTGTGACTCAATTTAAAACAATGTACTGGTTTAGAGCACACATGGGCTTTGGGGTCAAATGAGTATGATGAGAAATTTCAGCTGGGTTGATTACTAACAATGGCATCTTGACTAAGGGGCTTTGCTTTGCTAACCCTCAGTTTCCTCATTTGCAAAGGGAATTAAACTGCTTATTTACGCCACAGGGGTCACTGTGAGCATTAAATGAGATGATGTAAAGGAGGCAGCAGGCAGAAAATAATGGAAGTACTGTTACCATTGTGGTGACTAGTCATGAGGAATGGTTTCAGTGTGACACAAGATTACAAATAGGATTGATTTAATGAGCTTTAATGTGACCATATATTTATCCCAGGGATAGGTGGAACATCCAAGTTCTCCATTATGCACACTACTGTCAAATTTCTCATCTATTGCATCTAGGAAATAATCTGTTCATTTGTTTATGCCATTCAGAAATGAACTCTCTTCTAATCACAGAGTTCATTTTGCAGAAAAAAATAATTGCAAGGTCATTCTCCTCTATTATACAGTGAAGTCAAGCATCACTGGGCTACATGAGTTCCTGTCTCAAATTTTTAAAAATTTCTTCAGTGGTTAGATATCTCGGTCATAATTGAGAAGACATAGTAGTCATAAGAGAAAGTTTAGTAGACCAAATTTTATACACTAGACCAAATTTCACCCTCAAGACCAGATTGTTGGGGATGGAGAGATTGCCCAGTGGTATCCATGGTAAAGCATGTGCCACACAGCCATGAGAACCTAAGCTTGGGTCCCAGGATTCATGTAATAAGCCGCGCGTGGTCTTATGAGGGTCTGTCACCCCAGCACTATTAGGATCAGACAAGAGGATGCCTAACTCCCCTCCCTCCAAAAAGCTGTAGAAATAGGCAGAGAATGAGAGATATAACCTACCTTTGGTCTCTGTGTGTGCACACAGGAGACCCCTCCTCCATACACACACATGTGCACACACACATACACAGGGAGAGACAGAGACACAGAGAGATTTTCTAAAATACTGAGGAGCCCCAGAGATGGTTCAACAATAAAAACTGCACAGGCCTGACAACCTGAGTCCTACTGTTGGAATTCACTTAAAAACTGGATGCGGTGGCACCCAGGTGTAATCCCCACACACCTACTGAGAAATGGGAGGTAGAGAATCAGGCAGAAGCTCACAGCTCAGCTAGCACAGCAACAGAAACAAGAGAGATACTGCCTCAAAACAAAATGGAAGGAGAGAGCCAACTCTCCAAAAGTTGTCCTCTGACCTCCATCCATCCACTGGGATGCATGCACCCCCACCAATGTGTACACACACATACTTTAAATAAGCAATTTCATGGTGGTGAAGGGCATGTCTTAATATCAGACAGAAAAAGCAATAGCAGTTATTGTAACCAGCCTCAGTCAGTTCTTTATAGGTAGAACCCAACACTTTAAGTAAAAAAAATTTTTTTGGAAATCTTTAGAAACGATCTCCAATAGAGAAATTTAATGTTTCTATCCTAGATTTACTCAACTGTCTCAAAGGTCTCAAAGAACAACTTTCTCTTTCACACTTCATGATTTCTAGTAGATAAGTAAGAGTGGGGTGAGCTGAGGACAGAAAAGTTCTGAAGAGTAAAGTCTCTGAAAGAGGTGGACAGTGCTGAGGATAGTTATCCAGATCCCTACTCCTGTCCCTCTGGACTCTGGTCACTCAATTGGTGGGGATCCTGATGAGCTACTGCAGGTTCCCTGGATGCTATTGTAATTATCAACACACATGTATCAAATGATGGACTATAAAAGGTATGCTGGGTACCAATAGTAACCAATTATCTAACATTGATTCTGCAACAAAATATGAAGTCTTATAATTAATGACCTGTGTATAATTAGTGAATCCTAGTAACAGTAAATGACTTGCAGATTCCTCACTGATGGTGTGCACAGTCTTGTTAAAGGAGCTCTTCTCTTGATAGAAAAATGGGTGCTAGTTGGTAGCAGCAGCTAAGAAGTATGTATGGCTGATAAGAACAGGCACCTGTGTTGCTAGAGTTTTCCTGCCTGGCCCACGGTCAGGATAAATCTCTTTCACCTGCCAGTCCCACAGCCGCTCAGACCCAACCAAGTAAACACAGAGACTTATATTGCTTCCAAACTGTATGGCTGTGGCAGGCTTCTTGCTAACTGCTCTTATATCTTATATTAATCCATTTCTATAAATCTATACCTTGCCACATGGCTCGTGGCTTACCGGCATCTTTACATGCTGCTTGTCCTGGCGGTGGCTGGCAGTCAGTGACTCCCTCCACCTTCCTGTTCTTTTTATTCTGTTAGTCCCGCCTATACTTCCTGCCTAGCCACTGGCCAATCAGTATTTTATTAGCAACACATTTGCCATACAGAACATTCCCACAGCACACCTGGTTCTTATGTAAACATTTTTAGTAAAAACACCCAGTAGCTCTTTGTCCTGCAGTCCAATTATTCAACAATTTTGTATTATTTTTTTAAGAGTTCTGAGGATACTAGTCAAGTGTTCCACCTCTACATTACACACCAACTCCTTTTTATTTGTCTTATTTCTATTTCAAGATAGGGTTTCACTGTGTAGTTCAGGTTGTCCTTTAACTTGCAATCAAATTGCCTTGGCCTTGTGAGAAGCTGGGATCACAAGTGTGTGCTACTACATCCAGCTTGAGCATTTCTTCAGTTTGCACAGGCCTAAGAGCTGGAGATAATTAAGTGGCTACTTGTCCTAGTTATTTTCTATTACTGTGAAGACACCATAACCAGGGCAACTTTAGAGAAGAGTTTATTTAGGGCTTACAGTTTCAGATGATGAGTCCATGACCATCACAGTGGGGAGCATGGTGGGCATGGCATTGGAGCAGCAGCTACAAGCAGGAGGCAAAGAAAGCTAACTGGGAAAAGCCCACCCCTACTGACACACATCCTGATCCTTTCCAAACAGTTCCAACTGGGGCCCAAGTATTCAAATGTATGAGCCTATGGAGCTATTCTTATTCAAACCATGACACTATTCACAATTCAAATCTAGCTGCTTACACTGTACCATGGTCAAGGGAGTACACAGAAGTATTCTACACAAAAATTGTGAGAGAAAAATGAAGATCTGAAGCTCAAAGAGAGTATTTGAGAGGAGGTAGGGTGAAAGATAAATAGAGGAGGGAACAGTGTTCTCAACAGTGAGTTTGAAAGCTAGGAGTGAAGTTGCATAGTGGGTCACGGGGACTGTCTGAAGAAGGCTCTGGTACTGTGGGGTGGGGAGGTGGTGTGCACGTGTGTGTGTGTGTGTGTGTGTGGTTTTGTGTGTGTGTGTGTGTGTGCGCGCGCGCGATGTTGAGGAGTCTGGAGAGAAAATACAAAATATGACAGTAAGGGTAAGTACTTTAAACTTTATCCTGAAGCCTGAGGTGATATGAATGTCACCCTCATTGGAAGGATCGTTTCAGCTGGTCACAAAGGATGAGTAAGAAGACAGTAATTCTTTTAAACTCCTGCTCAAAGACAGCTTGTGAAATGGGATCATAAGATTTCATCATCACAAGAGTTATTTTCTCAACTTACTAAAGCCTTATTAAAGCACCAAGAAGCTCCAGTTATGTCACCAGCACAGTGAGCAGAGGTCATCAACTCCGAACAGATCCAGGGTCGAGTGAAGTGAGTCCGACTCTGGTTTCTACCACAGGGAATGGTTCGGTCATTCCTTTCTCTCTAGGGTCTAACTACAAATTATGAGGCACACAGTGGTTTTGTTAACATCAATGATGAAGGAAATTGGAAGCTTATAGTTACTCGTCTGGATGAATTTTATATTTAATGTTAATGGATAGTGCCATGCAGAAACCATGTTTTCACCCATCCTTCAGACTGAAGCAATCAACCCTAACCTGCTGTACCTACCCAAAAGACACCTTAGAAACCACAGATACATGGCCACATCTTCTATTCACTTGCTTTTAAGGCACTGAAATAGTAATAAATTCTAATCACATAAACAGAAAGGATTTGTTAAGTTGGTGTCATTGCAGGGTTGCAAAGTTGGTTCAACATACACAAATCAGAAAGTGTAACTGGGCACAGAAAGACTTAAGGACAGAAGCCACATGATCATCTAAATGTATGTAGAAAAAGTTAAATGTCACTACATAATAAAGCCCTGAATGGGGAAACTAGGACTAGAAGGAACACACCTCACGTAATAAAGGCTACAGATGAGAAACCTACAGCAAATAAAATTCTAAATAGGGAAGAAATGAGAGCATTTCCCTAAAATATGGAATGAGTCAAGAGTGCCCACTTTTTTTCATATTCAATTTTGTGCCCAAAGTGTTAGAACAATAAGACAAATTAAAAGAATATAAACAGGAAAGGAAATCAATTTATCCCTACTTTCAGAGGACATAATCTTGTTACTTAAAAGGCTCCAAAGATTCTACTAGAAAACCTAAAACTAAGAAACACTTTCAATAAAGTAAGCAGGATACAAAATCAACACAAAATCAGCATTTTGCGGTACTCCAATAACAATTTTCTGACGGAGAAAATCCCATTCATGACTGCTCCAAAAAATTTAAATGCTGGCCTGGGGAGATGGCTCCGTCAGTAAGGCACTTGACACACAACATGATGGACTGAGTTTAGATGTCACAAACCCACGTTAAAGCTGTACATGGTGGCACATGCCTATAATACCAGTGCTGAAGGTAGAGATAGGTGGATAGTCTAGCTCAGTCAGCAAGCTCCATGTTTGGTAGAAGATGTCCCAAAAATTAAGGTGAGGAGCAGTAGAGGAAGACATCCAACATACATCTCTATACACTAAACATGGTCATAGGAAATGAATGGCAACAATGTTTAGTGACAAAATGTTTGACAATGCCATGATGAAACCTATTACTTTACTCTAATAGTAAAAAGAATGAAAAGATGTGGCCTGAAATATCCAGAGATAATAAGACCAAGAGGCTTGGAATGGACTTACCTTCACAGACTAGGCTTCTTCTTCTTGACTATGCCATGATGAAAGGAAGCAGCCTCCTATGACTCTAGAAACATGTGCCCAACAACAGATTTCCTAGGAAAATTAGTTTTATGCTCTTTTAAAGATATTATTGAGAAGGGGGTTGGAGGCCTCCAAATTTAAATAATTAGTTAGGAAGAAAGCCAGGATTATCTCTTTACACTCAAATTAGGAGTCTCATTTTCAATGTGTGATTCTTACTATGAAATGCCATATTTACAAATAAAGGAAGGGATTTTTGTATTACTTTTCTTACAAATTTCCTACTTAAGCTGGGCAGTGGTCGTTTGTGCCTTTAATCCCAGCACTTGGGAGGCAGAGGTAAGAGATCTCTGAGTTTGAGGACAGTCTGATCTACAGAGCAAGTTCTAGGATAGCCAGGGCTACACAGAGAAACCCTGTCTTGAAAACAAAATAAAAAAAAAAACCCAAACAAATAAAAAACACTCAATTTAACTATAAAGCAGAAAATTTAGGAAGTACCTTCTACATTATCACAGGATTTATAAAATAATGTTTAACTCAGACTTTAAAATTAATATATTAAACAATATAGGATTTATACATGTGACATATTATGTAACTAACACACACACACACACACACACACACACACACACACACACACACACACACACGCCTGCCTGATGACAATACTGGAAAGCAAACTTAAGTCCTCCTGACGAGCAGAAAGTGTTAACATCTGATCTCTCTCTCTAGCCCCGTAGGTGTTTTCTGAGACAATGTCTTGCTATATAGTCCAGTTTGCCTTGAACTTACTATGCAGACAACACTGGCCTTGAATGCACAGCTTTCCTTCTGCCTCAGTTCTCAAGTGCTGGGATTACAAGTGTGTGCCACCGTGCCTGCTAACCTTTAGATGAAAAAAAAAAATCTCCTCTATTAAGGAGAAATCGGAGAGAAAACCCTCAATGCGTTACTAAATTTGTCAAAATAAAATTTAAATATTACTTCTAATTTTCCTACTTTACCTATAGTTGTAAAGGACAGTACTACGGACATAAATCTATTTGGAGCTGTAGTAGCAAAGATAAATGGCTAAAACCATGAACACAGCAGGCGCAAACATCTAAGATATAATTAGATTGCTATCAGAACACTGGGAACATCACAAAAGCTGATCAAAATTTTCATGTAAGATTTAATGTTTGTACAAAAACACGCATTAGACACATATCCTGAGCAGCAAATTCTTTGAAAAAAATCACAAAATTTACATACTTAAAGGGTAATAGGAATGCCTATTCAGCTGCTGTCACTATTTTGGATAAGCACTACCATGAAACGGTGATGATCACAGCTGTGACGTCAGACTGGCTGCCTGCTTTCCTACTTGCTAGCTGTGGAGTAGCAGGCAGATGAGTTCCCTACCTGTGCTTTCATTTCTTCCCACAACCAGCCGCAGTGCCAACGGCACTGGTGCCGAGCGAGGAAGAGCTGACACTGAGTGGTGAGCTTTTGCAATCTCCAAGAACCTCTTTTTTCTGCTGGGCCCTCAATTTCATCTAAGGCTTTCTTTTTAAAAGAAAACGTGAGGCATCTGTGTTCTTCAGTTGTGTCTTTGATATGCAGTAGTATATGTACATTATCAAGAAGCCAGAGAATTAGAAAAATGTTTATTAATGTAAATATAATCACTGTCAACTATTGGGAGAAAAATAGAGAGAAAATAGTTACAATAAAAATCTGACTTAAGCACGTTGCTAGAATGTTGGAAGGGCTCATGTACAAACACAGCTCTGCTGTGCTTCACACGACTAGTTCTCCAAGTGCTGAACCAATCGATCACAAACTGCAAGCAACTCGGCAAAATCTGCTAGAAGACAATGGATTCACTGAATACTAGTCCAAATAAAGGGATTTGATGTTCCTCTGAACACAGAAATTCAAAGCAAATAATCTACTAATACTATATATGTATGGCAACCTTCAAGATCTTGAGTATACAAAAAGGTCAAATCAGGACAAGGGGAAGGCGCTTAAGCCTATTACAGATTAAGGATTTACTTCAGCTTCTGGTCTTCAGGAATGCAAAACTTTCAGTGTGACATAAACTGTCGAGGCACATTAGACAAAGCTTTATCAAGATCACTTTTCCACTGTGGTATTTAAGAAGTTGTTCAGTGTTCTGAGGATTTAGTATCATGGATTAGAGCTGGCAATTATTTGGGGATACTAAAATGAAGTTAGATTCATATCTCATAATCTATGTAAATAAAACCCACTTCCCCTGAAAAATCTTTCTGTACCTCAATTTGGAGTATTTAAATCTCAGGTCTCCAGGTCCTAGACCAGTGTCTCCTCTAGTCATTACCTGTGACTCTGCTTGCACTATGGAACACTTCCTCCTGAGTCCTTAAAAGGAAAACTCAGTGTTTAGAGTGTGAGATCAGTATGTGAAAGCCTGCATTAAACCACCAGCACATAAAACCAAGCAACCAAGCAAGCAACAAACCCAACCCTCAACTGCCTAACTGCATAAGCAACTCTAGAGCTAAAAGTTCCTGAATTTCCTATGAGATAGTTCAGGGAATTTATTTCTTCTCAGCTAACCACACCCCTACAAAGGGAGTGCTTTTGGCATATGGCTCGTGTTAGAAATGCAATCTGCAGTCACTGTGCAACCTCTGTACAGTGCCAATTTCATTAGTTATAATTTTAGTTTAAAAAGTCACAGGAGCAGATGGGGAAGGTACATTTGAAGACTGGCTTTATGTAATTAATACAACCCCCTGCCCCCCATAAAAGATGACATCAAAAACAAAGAAGTTGGCTAGAGATGGCTCTGGTTAAAATCATGTACTGTGTTTGCAGAGGACCTGAGTTCAGTTCCCAGCACCCATGTTTGGTAGCTCACTAGCCTGTAACTTCAGCTCCAGGCGCTCTGATACCCTCCTCTGGCCTCCACAGGCATATGTACTCATGTGCACATTTTACAGACACACACTCATACACATAATAAAAAATAAACTTTTAAAAACAGCTCTATAGTGTTTTTTGCCATTTACATATATAAATGTTCCCCCCACATACAAAGGGAGAAAAACAGCAATTAGGAAATGGTACTGCCACAATTTAGGAAAGAAAAAGTGGGAGAAAAATATATCAATATTTAGAATTTACCAAGTAGTCATTTACTTAGGATTCGAGGTGTGTAGTCCAGCAGGCTTATTACTATGTATATTAAACAGGACAATGATTTTATATATGTGGAACAAAAATTAAAAGGAAGAACCACAAAGGAAAAGAAACAACTTTAAAAATTTTTTAGCAGTTTCTCTCCTGAAATGGCTAAATAAATCTTTATTTTAGTATAATTAATAATGGCATACCAAAGAACACCAGCACTAGTAAGTTATGAAATCCTTAGCTCAAACAAGAAAAGATAATCTGGGAATGATGTAATAAGATGAAGTTCTCATTGGGAAACCTTCCCAGGAACTCCCACTCTACAAATATGCTGATTATAAAAGGCTCAAGGTACCTACTGATACAAGGGCAAACAACTTCCCTCTCCTGGTCTGAAGAAAAAACTGAGCTGGGTGTGGTGGCCCATGACTCTAATCCCAGCAGCTGGGATGCTGGGACAAGAAGCTCAAAAATTTGAGCCTGGGCTACATATGAAACCCTGCCTACAAAACCCCAAAGAAAAACAAGAAGATAAGAGGGACACACAAAAGTCTGTGGAAACCTGAAGTATGCCTTTAGAGAACAGAATCAGAATGAATGAAAAAGAAGTTTGTATTAGTTCAACTGGAAAAAAAAATCCAGAGTCTATTTGGATTCTGAGACTCTATTCTTGTACTGAACTATGTGATAAACCAAGCATTTCACTGCTATCATTGGCACTTTTTGTAACAGTTGCATATGGATATTCATAAGCTTAGTTCTAAAGCTCTCAGATCACTGCTAATAAACATTACTGCAACAGTCCGTGAAGTTTTCTCTTACCATGCAGTCAGCTGTGGCTTTTATTCTCAAAAGGTGGCACAGGAGATTGTTTTAAGAGATAGTAAGTATCAACTAGAAACTTAAGCCACATATGATATGACAAATGGGAGTGCCAGCTGCTGCAGAAGCTCATGGAAACTGTATATTTTATAAATACCCTTTAATTAAAGTATTTGATTTCAAAGATACATCGCAATTTGTCAGATCACACTAGACAACAGCTGCATTAGCTTTTAAAGAAAGGCACCACGCTGTAAGTCAATCAAACATGAAATCTGTAATTCCCATATCAACCTATATTTTCAAGGAATTATTGAGTTCTATCTATTACCTCCCTAGCTCTACCTCCCTATTGCTGAGATTAGAGGCAAGCACCACCACAGACAGCAGCTTTTACATGGGAGTTGGTGATCAGAACTCAGGTCCTCAAGCTTGCATAGCAAGCAATTACTGAGCCATTATTCCAGCCTCTTATGTACTATTAAAAGCCTAACAAATTAGTTTGTTTCAATTGCTATATGTGCATGTAGTTACTTTTAACAAGCAAATTTTATCTTTAAAAAAGCTCTTCATAAATGACAAAACTGAAAATATAAACTATTTTAAAAGTATAAGATACTAATAAATTTCTGCCTGTGTTTTGCTATTTGTTGGCTTGTGTGTTAAGTCAGAAACCCTGAATCTAGAAGCCAGAGCGAGTGCTCAGTGGGCAAAGGTACTTGCTGTCTGATACTGTAAGCCTGCCAACTTGAGTTTGATCTCAGGAGCCCATGGGAAAGTAGGAGAAAAACAACTCCACAGAGTTGTTCTCTGACCGCCACATATATGCCATGACATTAATGCCTACATACATCACATACACAAAGTGAATTTTAAAAAAAAGTCTTTACTAAAAATAATAATAAAAAAATCACAAATCTATTGGATCTTTCTGTTGCTTACTGAAGCAGGGTCTCCGAAACTTGGGCTGGCTTTGAACTTAAGCTTCTCAAAAACCAGTATTAGATAGATGCATGCCAATATTATGCTAAAAAACTTGAATCTGTACTAGATTAAGATGACCAGTAACATTATGAATAATATGCAGAATTATATTGCTAATTCTTTTTTAAATGCATCTTTAAAAAAAACAAGCTAATATAAAAGGTGATTTCAGAGTTGACAAAGGCTCAAAAATTCTACCTATGTAATAGTATAAAAACCTTAATAGTCAATGACAACAGTATAAGTCAACAGTACATCTGTCTACTAGAAAATCCCACTCCTTTGCTCCCCATGAAAATACAATAACCTTGTTGGCTGGCTGTAGTAACTATGTATGCACAGGGTAACTTTAAGATTTTTGTTGTTGCTGCTATTCTCAACAGGCTCTCAATGTTTATCGTTTGTGGTCTGAACTTGCTATGAATACAAGGCTGGGCTTAAACTTCTCATTCTCCTGCCTCGGTTTCCTGAATGTGGGGATTTCAGGTATCAGCCACTGTGCCTTATCTACACACACACACACACACACACACACACACAAACATATAAATATACATATGTTACCTTAGTTCTTATTAACTGATTATCTTAGTTCTGATTAATTTTTATCTATTTCTAGACAAAAGCCAAGACAGAGTATAATGATTACTGTTAAACTAAGACCATAGACTATGTTATTGTTCATTGGTAGAGTATTTGCTAGCATGCAAAAGGCCCTGGATTTGATTCCTAATACCACCAAAAGAACAATAATTAGGCAGGAATGAAAACTGTTCTATTAGAAGCACTTTATTAAACTCTTGGTAGAAAATATTTTGAGAGTACTGATATCAGGAATTGATCTTCTGGATCTTCAGAGTCAACTCTTAATTCCACACTGACTGAATAGTTATAGATTGTTTCATACTTAAAGAAAATGGGCTACTGCTTAGAAAACTGTTTCCTGGCTTGAGGAAACATATCAGGGCGAAAACTGAAATTCTGGATGGCTTAAACAAACGTTAACGGGGGTGGGGAGTGGGGGGGGGAGTGGGGTGGTGGTGGTGGTGGTGGTGTGATCTCACACCTCTGTGATTGTAGCACTCAGGAGGCTGAGGCAGGAGAATCTAGAGTTTAAGAGGAGTCTGGACTATACAAGACACTATCTTAAAAATAAAAGTAGTGGCATGACAAATCACATTTGTTCCCATTGATTTAGTTATTTAGTGTGTGCATGCATGTATGTGCCAAGGTCCACGTATGTGGATCAGAGGATAACTTCTGAGAGTTGGTTCTCTTTTTCCACTATTTGGGTTCCAGGGATGGAGCTCGAGTCAACAGGCTTGGCAGCCAAGTGCCTTTAACTACTAAACCATCTAACTAGCCCTGTATTGTTTCTTATTATAAGACAACTTTCTGACATTAAAAAAGATGACAAGCAATAGTCAAAATAGCAGAATCACATACTAAGACTGCTTTCAAGGTAATTCTTTAGCGGGACATAGTGACACAAGTTTATAATTCCTGGACCTAGGAGGCTAAAGCAGGATTATCAAAGCCAGTCTGGGTTACATAGTAAGAGACTGTCTTAAAACAAATAAACCAAACCTAACAGCAAAAACCCCAAACAAACCCTATTTTTTGCCTCTTCCAAAGAAGTTAATAGTAATTGCTCAGAATATAAACAGTTCTGATAAACAACCACCATGTTCATCAGCATGGTGGCAGGGCATACCTATAATGCCAAGGACGTGGGAGACAGAGGTAGAAGAACTAATTTCCTGCTTGCACACTACACAGTGAATTCCAGGCTTGCAACACACAGTGGAACCTTTCACCCCAAATCCCTGCAAATAAAGAAAAAAAGCTTTCCAGTTAC
>CABHPQ010159069.1:21288-36477 GCA_902168405.1 Peromyscus aztecus
CCCTGTCTCAAAAAATCAAAACCAAGCATGCACGTGCACACACACACACACACACACACACACACACACGAGAGAGAGAGAGAGAGAGAGAGAGAGAGAGAGAGAGAGAGAGAGAGAGAGAAAGACAGCAACAAAAAGACAGGGGAGTGCATGAATGTACCCATACATACAGGAATGCATATATGTACACAAAGAAGAAAAGCTGTAAGAACAGGACCAAGTGGTTCACTTGTTTAATTTTGGGGGGACTATTTTCAGAAATCAGTATGTATCTTTTGTGACTTTAAAAATGAATTTAAAATCACTCTAATGATTCTCAATTATTTTTAGATAGAAGTGGAAAACCCAGGGAACACTCTTCAATTCTGAGAATTTACATATTTCACACATTATATGAAAATACCCATTGCATTTTATAAGCAGTCTTCATTTGTTCAGCTTTTATGTGGGATGCAGAGACCATACAGCAGAGAAAACAAATGTAACAGCCTTTATGCTATGTGCTTCCAGCTCTGGTGGTTCAGCATATTCTGGGACTAGTGTCTCTTTCTTATCTGGAAAAAAACATCAACTCTTCCAAGAGCTTTGGGAAATAAAAAATTTACACAATTCTTGAATGAAAACACAGTATTTTAAAGTTTAAGGATCAGCTGGGCGGTAGTGGCACAAGCCTTTAGTCCCAGCACTCAGGATGCAGAGGTAGGCAGATCTCTATGAGTTTGAGGCCAGCCTGGTCTGGTCTACAGAGCAAGTTCCAGGACAGCCAGAGCTATACAGAGACCCTGTCTAGGGAGAAAAGAAACAAGTACTTGAGCAAGTCTATTTGGGGGCTGAATCCTTATCTGGACCCTGGAAGTTCTCATCTGAAAACAGTTCAGAGAATAAATAATTCTGCAATATCAAAGCAATATTTGATGACAGATTTTGAAAAAAAAAATCTGTCAGTGGTTGTGGTTGTGCTTTTACTGGAACTACAGGTAAACAGCAGCTATATCATTTTGTCTTGTGCTAATTACTGTCTTCAAGAGAGAACATGATTTAATGTTCTGTGAGCGGCTGTACATACTTTTTACTAAAGTCTGGTTTTTAGAAGATATTGTTAGCTTAATGCCTTGACTCAGAGAAAATTATGAAGACAGTATTTTAATATACTGACTTTTAAACTATGTCAAATACAGTACTGGAAAATGTACCCAGTGTACTGGATACACAATGTACAACATTCTTTTCTATTGCTATAGTGTTGTTAGTGACTCAATACAGATATAAATTAGAAATATAATATTTAGGGATAATTTTTGTTTGTTTGCTTTCTTTTTGAGACAGAAGTCTCACTCTGTAGCCCTTGCTGGCCTGAACTTGCTATGTAGATCAGGCTGGCTTCAAACCCACAGAAATCACCTGCCTCTGACTCCCAGTGATGGGATTATAGGCCTGTGCCACCACGGCAGGCTTAGGAATGAACTTCTTACTGTATACTACTGTCACAAAATAAAAGGGGGAAGAGGAGACTACTGGAAAGAATTTTTACAATTTTATGGCTAGAAAAATTAAAGAACAACACATATCAGCAAACATCTATCAATACATGATACTACTTCCATCTGAAAGAATCCAGAAAATAACCTGTGCTAGAAGTCATGCCATAAGTTCACTACAGATGAGTCAAATTTGTGGTTCTTTTCGTCTTTCTATGGACAAAGGCCAACTGATAGGACCATTTCATTAAGTAGGAAGATAACCAGGAGTACCTAATGAAATATAGGTAATTAAATAATTAAATTAAATGAAATTAAATAATACTTTTACAGACTCCTTCACTAACGTAAGTAACCAGAAACTTAAATATGATTTCTATTATTAGCATTCAATAGCCAAGAATCCTTCCAATTAATTATGGCTAATGTTAATCATATCAATTTCAGAGAACTACTGCCTTAATGGCTAGAAATACAGCAATGGAGGCAGACAACCATGTTGAGGGTTCTGACATGGCATGTATCGAGCATGTTTAGTCATTCGCATTCAACTCCTTAGTAGACCTTAGAATTTAGTTCTAGTATTGTAACTCCTCAGATACTCACATCCAAATTCTCACATTTCAGGATTTATACATAACACTGATGCCAATTATTTAAATTGCTGCCAAAAATTATTTTAAAAAGCTATCTGCTAATACTTGCTTCCCAATTTTAAGCCTTATTCTGACCATGACATATTACAAAAATCAATTTATCTGTAGTGGGTGCAAATTATTTGACATTGATCCTCTATCACCTCAATAATCTAGCTGTAATATTTGCAAGGTAAAGCTTCTCCTTTTTTTTTTTTCCAGGTTTATTTATTTACTACATATACAGTGTTCTGCCAGCATACATGCCTGCATGCCAGAAGAAGGCACCAGATTGCATTAGAGATGGTTGTGAGCCACCATGTGGTTGCTGGGAACTGAACTCAGGACCTCTGGAAGAGCAGCCAGTGCTCCTAACTGCTGAGCCATCTCTCCAGCCCATAAGGCTGCTTCTTACATTGTTCTGAGCATACAAAATAGAGCATGCCATTTTACTCCATGTCAGCAAACACATTTAGGCATAAGCATTCTGTTAAGACAATAGCAATGTCTCTTACTCAATTTTTATTGATACTTCATTTAATTGAACTTTGATTTTTTTTCAAAGACACTGTTTAGTCAATAATCTGTTCCATATTATTTGATATTGTGCAACTAAAAATTATAAGGTATATTAGATCTTATTTTGAGTATGTTTCCCTCAGAACTGGAAATCTATACTATCATACAAATCAATCATTCTATTTCTCTTTGAGAAGTAAACTATGCACACCACATTCTTTGTGATCACACACTGAATTTATTAGATGGATACCGAAAGGAAAGTGCAATCTGAAGCCATGGAATGACTTCGTGCATGTGAAAAGTTAATGAACTCAAAAGGATCAGAGACTCAAATTCTTAGTCATATTAGTATCACACTCCACCCATGTTAACCTGTCCAAACAGTTCAATAAGACCATGAAAACTAAAGAACTAAGGAAGAAAGGCTGTATTTCCCATCTTCAGGTTTCAGAGATGATGCACGTTTATGAAATTCTCACATCCTGAAAAGTGATTTCTTATATACCTCACCTCTTAACCACAAAATTGCAGTCATCTGGAATGACTCTAATCTGAGGACATGATAATCAATTACTACAACCAATGTTCATTCTGTGGAGTACATAGCTATCTGGAATGATAGCTATACAGAAACATAATTCAGTGAAAAGTAACACTTTAAACATTTTCATAGCAAGAAACGATGCTGGGGAGGCTTAGTAGTAGTCACTGTTTATGTGTTAAAATGTTAAAGACGTACACTGGAATATGAAGACAAAGTTGATTTATCTTTTCTGGAAGTTTGCAAGCCTTATTCAAGAAAGATGATAGATGGATCAGGAGAATTCAACTGCAATTCTAAGACAGGTACAATTCAGAACGTTAAGATATTCCAGAATTGAGTACACTAATGCTAAAAGTGATTATAAAAAAACAACAAAACAAAACAAAAAATGCTCACATACAGTTTGGTGGGATTTCATACTAACCACTAGAGGAGGTAGTGATACAATGTGTTGGAACTTAAAGTACAATGTCAGCATTAACTGTAAACAATTCTGATAATATGTATGTAACCTTTCAGAACACATATAGTGAAAAAGAATTAGATTTCATATAAAATTAGAATTGAAAAAAAGCAAAAAATAGAAATATTTAGTAAATTTACTCAAATGAAGTTTAAATGTTACAGAAATGAAAAATATTAGAAATCCATATACAATAAAAAGTGAATATAAATTAGCCAACTCCAAGAACATTTTCAGTTTTACATTCATACAAATACATATTCACCTTTTTCTTTATATAAGGATAACACATACATACAAACATAACATGAAGATTCCGGCCAAAAAAAAAAAAAAAAAAATCAGAGATGCTAAAAATTTCTCAAGTTTAAAAAATGGTGTAGAATATATTTCAACAACAACATTCTACATGAATGTAAACCCCTGATTTAATTCCATGATTTTATCATGCCAGAAGCATGGTTGCTTTTAATTTTTAAAAAGAGATATTGGTAATATAACACATTGGCTTATCAATAATTAAGGCATTTGTACACGGTATCAGCGTGGACAAAAAAATTTAATATTACTTACTATGATGTTTTAAACTTTCAAAGTCTTTTCAACAGAAGAAAATAGCTGCACACATTTAAGTGTTTCTTCATAAAACACAATAAAATTAATGATTGGTCTTTATAGTTCCTGGTAAGAAGTCCTGTCTTGCTTTCGAATACTATAAATGATATTCTTATGCAGGATTGAGATAAGACCCAACAGTTCTTAAGCAACACTACCAAACGGCCATAGAGATCTGTGTGCAGCAAAGGCGAACAGTCTTCATAGTGCACTTTCACCTCATTGAAGTTGAAGCTGCTCCTTCTGGATATTTCCACTTCAATGTGAAGTAGATTGTTAGGATTTCATTAGTGGTTTTATTATGTGGCTTTTTAAAAGAAAAAATTGGTTTTATTTCTTCAACAGTTCACAGTTCTCAGGAGAGACCTACTTCTGGAAATCATATAATCCAGCACTGTTTGAATAGCCAAATACTCTTTCGAAGATGAAATCTCTCAATGCAACTGTAATAAATAAGCATCTACGTCCTTAAAGGATAAAACAGAAACATCCCATTAGTTAATAAAGCAAATACAAACATACACAACCTCTTTCTTTTCTGCTTTGTTTCTTAATTTGCCCTAGTTCCCTTTGTAATCTTTAAAAAGAAGGAAGAAATCTTATTCAAAAATTTTATCTGCATTTGTTTATTGCATGGCCTGGAACATAGTACATGTTCAATAATGTTGAGTAAATACTAAGTGAGTGTTTCTGATTCCTGTGCTCAAACAACTCCACTTTGTAGTTAACATTTGCAGGAATTCTGTAAGTGCTGTATAAATCAAAGCCTAAAGCATAGTCTGACAATATCATTTCTCTCGTTTTTAAAAACGAGTAATTTTTATGTGTATGATTGTTTGCATGCTTGTATGTATGTGCACCACATGTACATATAGTGCCAGAAGAATCCAGAAGAGGACATGGAATCCCTTGGACCTGAAGTTACAGAAAGCTTTGAGCTACAAAGTACATGGGTACTAGAAAGAGAACCCATGTCCTCTGTAAAAACAACACATGGCTCCTAACCACTGAGTCAGTCACCTCTCCATATCCACTCCCTACCCTACAGTCATCTGCTCAGATTTTTAACCTGAAAAAAAAAAAAAAAACATAGTGGAGCAGTCAAGGACTGCTGTGGGAGAGAAAGCCACTGTCTTCAGTGATGCCTGAGTGGACAGCTCATAAACAAAACCAAAAGCAAGGTAAAAAGACAGAAAAGTAGAATGGGGACTTAGGAGAATAGGGTGACTGGAGGTTGTGGGAGGATCTGATCAGTACCAGAATGTACTATACACATGTATGAAACTGTCAAAGAAAACATTAATTTTTAAAATGACATTTTGGGGGCTGATACTGTAATGAAGACTTTATTATAGACCTTACAATGAAATTAATCGACAATTTTCAGTATTATCATAGTATCTTAAGGTCATGTTTATAAGAAAGCTTTTCCTTTTTAATAAAAAGAGAATTTAAGATAGGCTTGGCAGCACATTCCTCTGGTCCCAGCACATAGAGGGCTGCAGCAAGAAGATGGTAATCTCAATACCAGTGTTTGCTTCACAGTGAGTTAAGGATAGCCCTACCTACATAGACCTTGTCTCAATAACCATAATATATATAAAAAAAAAAAGCAAAATTCTAAGGAAACATGCTTCTCAGCTCTACAAAGGTCTTAATTGTAATGTGTTATGTATACTTTAAAAACATGAAACAAAAGCTGGGCAGTGGTGGCGCACGCCTTTAATCCCAGTACTCAGGAGGCAGAGCCAGGTGGGTCTCTGAGTTTGAGGCCAGCCTGGTCTACAGAGTGAGATCCAGGACAGGTACCAAAACTACACAGAGAAATCCTGTCTTGAAAAGCCAAAAACAAAACAAAAAAAACAAAACAACCCCCCCCCAAAACAATAAACAACTTCAGGGAAACAGAGTTCTGTTTATAAGATTTTCATCATTAAAGATTCTGAACAATATTAAGAGAAGATGAATTTGAACAAAGCATGGTTATATACTAAACATTAAAGAAAATCACATTAAGTCAATAATCAGAGTAAAAGTAGTGAATTAAAAAGGAATTCTTAGCCAGGTATGGTGGCACAAGCCTTTAATCCCAGAACTTGGGAGGCAGAGCCAGGCAGATCTCTGTGAGTTCAAGGCCAGCCTGGGCTACAGAGTGAGTTCCAGGACAGGCTCCAAAGCTACACAGAGAAACTCTGTCTCGAAAAAAACCCAAAAAACAAAACAAAACAACCAACCAAACAAAAGGATTCTTGCCAGGCATGGTAATACACACTTTAGTCATAGCATTTGGGAGGCAGAGGCAGGCAGACTTATATGAGTTTGAGGCCATCCTGGTCTACATAGCAAGTTTCAGGCCAGCCAGGGCTACATAGTGAAACCCTGTCTCAACAAAAACAAAGACAGACAGACAGGTGAGGCAGAGAGGGATAAAAGGGATTAGGGAATCTTTTGAGTACAATCATACATAGGTACACATTTAATGCCTGATGTCATCTGTTCCTTTTTATATAGGTATCCAAGGAACATTTCATGAGCTAATGATATGAAGATTTCCTTAATCCATACAATGATTTTATTTCCTGGTAAATAACTACTCATGACATCAAATACCCAGCAGTAGGCAGAAATCTTTTTTACCACTAATTCTTTCTCCAATTGTAACTATCAATGTCTTCTTGGAGTTTAAAAATTAATATCTAAACTAGCAATGTACCTTTTTCCTGTAAGAGACAAGTATATCAATACAGATCACTATTAAATTCATGTCTAACTTTTAAATTACAAATATAGATTACCTTAGCTATATTACCAGTATATCCTGGAACCAAAGTAAGATGGTTTTCCTGTTCCCATAATCCATTCAATTGCTGCTTTAAAATTTTAATATTTCTGAGAGGAAAAAAAAGAAAGAAAACTGAGAAAGCAAATACTAAGATATGGACTTCTTTTTAATTTATATCAGTAAAAAAAAAATACACTAAAGTTAAGCAACTTCTTAAAGTTGTACTAGCCAGGCACAGAAATTCAAGGATATTTAGTTACAAAAGTAGATGAGACAACAAGCAGGTATTTGTAGCATGTGAACATCTTGAGTATGACACAGAAAATTCTGAGTCTACAAAGATTATAGAATTAAGAGGCCATTAGGGAAGAGAAAGTATGTGTTTTCAAGACTGTCTGGCTTTTTGTTTTTTTGTTCCTCCTCCTATTTTTTTATTTTAATTTTGATTTTATTTTGCTATGCAGCGTAGGCTAGCCTCAAACCTGTGGTCTTCCAGCCTTGGCCTTCCCAGTGTTGGAATTATAGGTGTGTTCCACCATGCCTGGCTTAGGGTCCAGCTCCTCTGTATAGAATCCTCCTATTTTCAAGCTAAGGCAATATTCACATCATGATGATTGTAACATTTTTTTTGTTTTCATAGAGATCAGGCAGGATACTTCCATTTCCTACTGGACCAAGGGCAACTCCTTCCTTCTCCCTTTTTGGTACAGTGCATATGAAGGTTAAACCACTGCTGTGGGTTTTCCTTCTTGAGGGAAGGGCTGAGATAGGTGTGCTGTCTTACACTCTGCACTGAGGACATTGGGGCTGAAGACTGTTGAGTTTGAAGATAAGCCTTGGCTACACATTGAGACCATCACAAAATAAAACAAACAACAACATAAAATAAAAGGTAGGGTTCTGGCAGAAGAGATACAGGGAGTTAAGGGGCTCTGTGTGGTTCTTCATAAATAAAAAGCACCCCAGTTTAAGATTTCTCTGAAAATGAAGAGAATAAAATTACACAATGATGATCATGGGATAAACTCACTACTTTGTTTAGTTAAGACACATTTCCATAGAAATTTCAGCATGAATTATCTTTAAAGCTATACATACCCATCACTTGTAATTTCTGATTTAGATGAGAGTTCTGACCACCACCTTTTTATTACTGCTTGAAGCCAGTTTAAGCCAACTATTACATATCTGAAATGAAATATTTTGACAGAATTTGTTTCCATATAATAAGCCTTTAGAAAAGATGATACTCCCCCCGCCTATAAGCCCCCATATGTACACCTACCTCTTCCTTAAGAAAAAGGTATTTCACTACTTTCATGATCTTCTTTATAAAACCATAGTTTACACAGCTATTCTTAGATGCTTTTTGTCACTATCCTTTATTGTTTACATTTCTTTCCTAATCATACTATAAACTCCTTGGAAACAGAAACAGTAAGGCTGGAGAGAGGGTTCAGTGGACAAAGGCACCTGACACCAAACCTGACAGTCCAGTTAATCTCTGGAATTAAATGGTGGAAGAGAGAACCAACTCCTACAAGTTGTTCTGACCCCCTCGGCCACAATAAATAAAATGTAGCTCAGATTTTTTAAATTAAAAAACCAAGTATCATATACGTCCCATGGAGCCCAGTCTCCTACCATGTACTCACAAACACAGAATTGAGAATGTTCAAAGAGAAAAAGGGAGATTTAGATTAGTACTTACTCTTCAAATTTGCTTTGAAGTAGAGATTTTACTAGAGGCAGTAAGTCTACACAGCAGCCAAGTGAGATATATTGCTTTTCTTCCTGTAAACTAAAGGAAATTCTAAGTTACAAAATATGAACTAATTACAATGTTTTTCTTTAAAGCTTACTTTTTTCTGAAAAAATACTGTTTTTACCTATTGGTTAGAACAGGAAGGCAATCTACCACAACTCCAAGGTCTTCTATCCTGTGAGTACAAGACAGACACCAATGCTTAGCGAGCCGAGGTCCTTACTTACATTCATATTACAATTTCCATCCTCCTTTGGAGGCATTCAATACTTACTAACAAATAACTTCAGTATTTATCTTGAGTCAAGTACTGAGACATAAAGGGGAAAACAGAGACAGGGCTTGCTTTCCAAGGCCTGAGTGGCTGTAGGTGACAGTTATTCAAAGAGAGACAAACAAGTAAAATACACAGAGCAGGATGCTAACGGTAAATGCTACAGAGGAAGAGAAAACAGAAAGAGATGGGAAGAGATGAATGACATCTTTTTAAAGTAAGTACTCAATGAGGCATCATTTAGGTATCAGTAAGGGAGTATTTGAGAGACTTAAATAAAATGAGGTCATGCTTAAAATTCCCAAAGGGTTTCTTTTTTTCAAATGCTGTTTCCCACATTTAGTTTTACAGATAAGAAAAGAATGATAATCAGAAAAAGTAACAGCTTTGTTCTATCTGATAAAAGTTTTCTGTATCCTCATTACACTTAAATTGGTGATGAATGTAATTTAATCAATACTGACTCTCTGGATGCTAAATACAATAGTTTTAATTTTTAACCAATAAGAGCTTTTTAAAAGAGTCACTTTTCATATCTCATTAAAAATTATTCATGTTAAATAAAGATCAAAAAGTCACACTCACCTCACTAAATAAGCTACAAGTTCACTTATACTTCTCTTTCTCCAGAAAGTCAAAGCTACATTCAATCTCAAATTCCTGCTGAACAGAACTTGAGCCATTGTCTCGTGGTCCTGAGAAACCTGAAAGGCAATCATCTAATGTGTTAAAACCACACTGAAACATGACACAGACTTTTTTTCTTTTTCTTTTTTAATGAAAACAGTCTGGTAGACACAGCTTTAAATTATATAAAGGCAACGCCTTATACTAGCCCTCAGAAAGGAATATTACAGTTTGCAGCTGAATACAGCGAATGAATGATATGAACAAATTTAGGACTGTTTCTCTCCTGTCCCTTGCTACCAATTTTCAAAACTCCCAGTAATTTATAAAGTAAGTTATTTCTAGCTGACCCAATTTTATGCATGTGAGTATAGGAAAAGGTAAACGTACAGGCTAGTAATCATCAAATGAGCAGCACGAGGGAGGGGTGCGAACCTGAGTTCTGTCCTGTTAGAAATGTTACAAATGCACCATCTAAATGTATTTTTAAATAAGGTAATACATGGTATGAAAACTTTAGCTCAAAATTATTTAAAACAAAAAGTGAATACTCTACTGGCAAAAGTGTCTGACATCATTCTCCAGAAACAGTTACAGCTACTAAATTGGAATGTGTCTTCCAAATTATGCTTTAGACAATGACAAAGAGGTACATCCAAAAGTTAAAAATAACATTTTTAAAAACTTTTCTTTTTGCCTACACATAAACATATGAATCTATGAATATTTTCAATGCTAAAATACATATTGACTTCGTTTACCAAAAAGCAATAGCATATTTTTAGTCTTTACATATCACCATTTATTTAGAATATCTCTGGTTTTTCTATTTAAACTGTTTCTGTGAATGTCATGATATGTGTAAATATGTGCATTTGTGTAATTGCTTTCCTTAAGAGTTAAGTTTCGGGCGGTGGTGGCGCACGCCTTTAATCCCAGCACTCGGGAGGCAGAGCCAGGCGGATCTTTCTGAGTTTGAGGCCAGCCTGGGCTACCAAGTGAGTTCCAGGAAAGGCGCAAAGCTACACAGAGAAACCCTGTCTCGAAAAAACCAAATAAATAAATAAATAAATAAATAAATAAATAAATAAATAAATAAATAAATAAGAGTTAAGTTTACAGTTATAGGAGGTAGTAGCAGGTTTGCAGACACAAGTTTCCACTAGGCAGTTCTAACAACCCAGCAAATGTACTGGATAGCAGACTTCAGTGATCTGTCTTTTAAGGCAAAATGTCTTTCCCCCCTTTCTTTAAGTTTCTCCTTGCCAACTTGTCATTTTAGGTATTTATGGTAGCCTGTCAGGCATTTCATCCTATTTAGAAGTTAATTTAGAGATGGGGGGTGTGTGTGTTAATCTGTATAACTGTCTTAGGTAATTATCATCATGCAAATATGTATTTAATGGCTATCTGCTAAGAGAATAACACAAGGGGGGAAAAAACCAAGAAACTAAAACCAAACCAAAGCAACCCAGGAGTACAATGTGAATAAAGTTAAGCTAAAAATGACTTACCTCAGAAAAGAAACCACTATATTTTGACGATGGGCTTTCTGTCTGTGAAGATCCAGAATCACTGGCATTAACTACAAATGTTCGACTATCATGGCGCAAATTTTCGGGTAGATGGCCTGCACAAGCCAGTTCATTTTCTTTATTTGCCATGTCACAGCCCCCACTTTTAGGGGACTGCTTAGCTCTGTAACAAGGATTTGGAAAGGGATGACGAACTAACTTTTTGTGATAGAGCACCTTGCGCAGTTTATCTGGGCTTTTCACAGCTTGTCCAACTGTTCTGTAAAAAGAATTTATTTTCTTAAGTGAAACGAAAAGAAGTTTTTAAATGAAGGTTTAATTGGCTACATTTTGCAATTGTAATCCACTAAAATTAGAAGATAATTTTAAAAGTCAATTCTTATTTTGAAGAGGAAAATAAAAATTATAAATTATCTGTAAGACAATGAACAGAATGTGGCAAGTTGTATGACATGAAAACAAAAAAGGATAATAGCTGCTGTTTTTACAGTAAAATATTAAAGGCCATTGTGGGAACAGGAAACTAGGAACACTTTTGAGACATCTAAGGTTTTTCTAAACGACTAAAACTAATTTTCTAATAAGTGAAAAAGTACTCACATTTGAATATTTTAAATTTATTTATTTTAAGCTGAAGCACACTGAATTTTGTACATGAAAAGAACACAACAGAGAAAATCTCATAGAGTACAACAGTTTCCAGATCCTTTGGGACTGTTTATTATTTTGTCTTTTTTGCTTCCTTACCACTGTAAGAGAAGCAGTTTTTTTTCTCTTACCATGACAGACTGCCTCAACACAGACCCAAAGGCAACAAGTCCTAGACTGAAGTTCTGAAGCCAGGAGCCAAAAGCAATAGTTTTCCTGAAACAGGGTCTTTTCCTATGTGGCTCAGGCAAAGTGTGCATTCCTAATTCTGCTGCCTCAGTCTCCCAAGTGCTGGGAATCTAAGCACGCAGTACCACAATGGCCCCAAAATGTTTCTTCCCTATAAAAAGTCACAGTACTGGGAAGCTAACAAACATACTATCATAGAATATTTTATCAAAAGAAATATGGTTTTCAGAACAAACAGAAAAATTATGAAAATAGCTGTTTCATAATTTTATTAATTTTTGAGCCTCAGATTAACAGAAGACTACTGTATTTTCATTTCTTGTCTCTATTTGGTCTCTGTTATTTAATTTTATGCTATTTCTGAACAACTTATACTGTACACTTGTAAAAGAGTAGAAATGGACAAGGTGAACAAGGACTTCAAACACTCTGTAAGGGCCTCAGGGAGTCCCGGGTCCTCAGATCATACCCTGGATACAGTTTAGAAAGCTGCCATCTTGGGAACCCTGGGAATGCAGGCCATTTTTACTACTTTCTGGCTATCTGATCCTGAGCAAATCACTATTCCCTCTGACTATTAGTATTCTCTTCACTGTATAGGAATAATGGCATCTACATAAGGAACAGATAATACTGATGTAATAGTACAGAGCCTGGCACAGAGAACTGTTTGACAACAAGTTAACTACAATTATAATAAAAAGAATACTTATTTGTCTTATGTCTTCATCTCTAACCACTTCCAATATTTTCCAACAAACTTTAAAGAAGCTCTTACCTACTTATGTAAGCAGCCAACTGTTTTGGAGATTTCTTAACCTGAAAAATCAAAGTAAATAGTGATATCATGTTCAGTTCTTTAATAGAGTTATGAAAACTTTATGACTGATGTCAACAATGCAGCTTAAAATTCAACAGGGTATTTTTTCAGGTCAGTGTTTTCTCTGTCCTAATACCATGGTTTCAACCACTAGGCACACTATTGTATTTTGGTATGTTTGGGAAAGCTACATATCTACCTGTCCCTTTTCATAATACTTGTAATATACTGAACTTAAAGGGTGCTTAATAAATCAGTTCAAGTTTAATGTGGTTTAAAGCAAATTATTTCAGTGCTAATTAACCTTTCAATGAACAAAAGGCATCTCTCAGTTCCTTGTCAACTAAAACATTTATACTACAGCTTATAAAAATAACTTACCCTGGGTGTGGTTTCTTTGGTGTTATCAAGGGTTAATTTTACTTAAGGCAGTTATTTAATGTAAATTTTTTTAAACCCTTTAAAAAAAGTGGGAGATGTATACAATTGTTAATGACATGGAAGTGTTTCCTTTCTCCTGAGGAAAAGTGAATTTCTTATCAGAATATCTGGCTGGCCCTGTAATTTAAATTAAAATAAAATTTTGGAGAAACTGCAAAAAAAAAAAAATAACTTACCTGCCAAAATTGCCTTATAACTTTAGGAATATAGTAATAGTTATGCTTCATTAATTCTACTTAATCTAAGAGATTAAACAAATCTGATAGTTTAAAGTGTCTTACTTACCTCCTTCATGTTCTTACTAATGAAATTAGAGATCCTCTTTCTAGGAAGATCAATGGGATGATCCTCAATACTATTAGAGAAGTTTCGTTTTTTAACATGATGGGTGTCAGATGCCATAATCTCTTAAGTGCCTAAGAAAATAAAAATAATAAATAGAAAATTTAAAAAATTGAGGAACCTGATCTTTTATAGCATGTACATACACATACATCAACAGCTCTGTGCTGTGCAAATGAGGCTCAACAGTAAAAAAGGACACACTTCGTGTGTGTGTGTGTGTGTGTGTGTATACATCAAATCTACAATACACAGAGATTATGGTTTTCCTGAGAACCAGCCCAGGATGACCTGAAACTCAATGTTCCAACTTTGCCATTGCCTCCTAAATTCTACAAATGCAAGTATGAGCCTTGTTTTAAATATTTCTGAAACCTGAAACATAGAAGAAGCACAACATACAGTATCCCGGGAAATTTAAGGGTCTCTACCTTCTCATGGCTTAGTCTGGAGGCTGTTTTGCTGTAGAGTGAGAAACAAGGCAAGACAAAACCACAGAAGCTAGACTATAAAAGGGTCTCTAAATATAAACCTCATTAAAAAAAAAAAGCGCAAAGAATGACCTCAGTTAGAGATAATGGACTAAACATTTCCAATTACTTCTGTCCTTCTGAAACTTCATTAAAATGAGAAGTAGAGTTTTTAAAGGCATAATATTACCACTATGGAGAAAAAGAAGAGATAAGAGCAACAATTTAGAAACTGCAAAGCCAAAGTGGCAACTGACTTAGAAGGTCTTTTCAATGTAACACACACACACACACACACACACACCACCTCTGTATTTCATAAAACACACACAACGAAATTCTAAATCAGCAAAGAAATGTGAAAAGCAGAATCAAAGTTCAGAAACTGGCACTAACAAGGACATCAAGAAGGTCAGGATAAAGGAAATCCAGAAAACAAGTATACTGACTGAATATCATCAATGCACTGTTAGATCAATAAACCCCCTTCCCCAGCCCAGTCAAAGATCAAAGTGGTTTTTATTGTTTGCTGGCTTCCTTTTGACAAAATGCCTGATTTGTACCCCAGGCTGGCTTTATATTCTAGATTCTCCTACCTGGGCATCCTGATGGTTGGGGTTAGTATGTGCCAGGACTACAATTTTATTCTATGAAAAATGTAAACCCAAGTTCTTAGAATAATATCAGGCACAAATGCAGTTGAAAGAACATATTCTAAAAATCAAGAAACAAATAAGAGTTTACATGCTAAATTTTGAATCCCTTTACCTTCTTTCTTCCACTTGGCTTATGAAAGCTTGCAATCAATCTCATATACTCCAACAAGAGTATAAAAGATGGTTCTTTGGAACACTGACCAGCCCCACAGTAAATCATACATACACATAAACCTATGGATGCATACACATACACACATCCCTTAAAAATATGGACATAATGGTAGTAAAAGTTGCCAAAGAAGTTTCTGTATCTTGTTTACAGTGGTGCTTACACACACACACACACACACACACACACACACACACACACACACACACAC
>CABHPQ010159069.1:36487-60060 GCA_902168405.1 Peromyscus aztecus
CACACACACACACACACACACACACACACACACACACACACACACACGAGTCTTAATCTAAGAATGGTGGCTTATGCCTGGAATCATACATTTGGGGGTAGAGACAGAAGGATCTCCATAGGTATAATGACAATCAGAGGTGTATAAAGTGAGACCCAGTTTCAAAAAACAAAGCAATTAAAATATTGTTAAGAAATTTTAAAATAGGATATATTAAGACCGAAACAAACAATAAGAAAAAAACATCAAATAGATGAAAATGTAGAGATGGCTCAGCAGTTTAGAGCACTGGCTGCTCTTCAGATGACCTGGATTCAATTTCCAGCACCCACATGGTAGCTCACATGGTCTGCAATTCCAGTTACAGGGAATCTGACATTCTCTTCCTGCCTCAGTGGGCACTGAATGCATGTGGTGCACAGACATACATGCAGGCAAAACACCCATCCACATTAAAAAAAATTAAAAAACAAACCAAAAACCTCAACAGAAACTGAAAAGAGAATTTTCAGGGCATCTTTCAGAACATACAGGCAAATGATAAAAAGAATAAGAAGATGGGCTTAGAGGGAACCAACATCCAAACAAAAAGAAGTATAAGTACAAGGAAGAATAAAGAGAGACCAATTAGAAATCAATGAGGAAATTTAAGAAAACTATACAAAACTGAAGGTCACAAATTTCTAGATGAAAACAGCTCCACCTGAGTCACCATAATGAATGAAAACAGACCTAGAAGGTATATCTCCAAATTTCAGAGAATTAAACAAACAAACAAAAAAACCAAAACAAAAACCTAGAGAAGGAAGCATGATTCAGTGATTTAAGAATGTTGATTAAGAAAAAATGGCCCGGCATGGTAGCATACACTTTTAATCCCTGGAAAGCAGAGGCAGGAGATTTCTGTGAGTTAAGAGGCCAGCTTGGCCTACACAGCAAGTTCCAGGCCAGCCAGCACTATAGAAAGATCCTATTACAAAACAAAACAAAACAAAAGTCCCAAATTCAGGCAACTTACAGCTTCCTATTTAGTCAAATATGAGGATAGCAATCACTCAAAGTTCAAAACCAATTCCTTTCCAGTAGCAAGAATAACAAGATAAATGGATTCTAACATGGAGTCTAACATTCTAACAGTGTAGATTTTCCAATCTACACTGGAACAGGCTATAAAGCTTAGAAGAAATGTATCCACAGAAATGAAATAGGTTTAAAATAAAAGCTGGGCCAGGCGTGGTGGCATATCATAGCACTTTAGTCATAGCACTCGGGAAACAAAGGCAGGTGGATTTCTTAAGTTTGAGACCAGTCTCGTCTACAGAGTGAGTTTAGGATAGCCATGGCTACACAGAGAAACACTGCTTGAAAAACCATAAATAAATAAATGAAATAAATACTGGATACCCATTAAAGGAAAGGGGGGAGAACACTATCTAAGAGCCAGAAGGAAATGGCATACGTTAAAGTGCTACAACAAACAATCCTCCCTGCCAACCTAGACTTCTATAATCAGAAACAATATTCATCATGAATGAAGGGGAACACTGATATTCCGATATGAAAGAAAATTAAGATAATTCATTCCAGCCTACGAGAATGACAAACGGGCTGGAGGAGTAGCTCAGTGGTTAAGAGCACACACTGCTCTTGCAGAGGACCTGAGTTTGGTTCCCCACATCCATGTCAGGTGGCTCAGAGCCACCTCTAATTCTGGCTCCAGGGGATTTGATGTTGACACCCTCAGGCATCTTCACTCATGTGCACAAACACATACACTCACATAATTTTAAAAGATTTTTAAAAAATTAAGTGGACATTTGTTCTTGAGTTTTCAGAATTATTTTTGGTGGCTGAAGCATTTTATAACACTATCTGAACACTGTTCAAAATATACACAAAGGGAGAGTATTTACGGTAACTCTAAGTGGTAGAAGGTAAAGGGAAATTAAGAGGTAAGGTTTCTACATAACTTCATTCAAACTGATAAACTGCCAACACCAGTAAATGGTTGTGTGTGTGATACCAACATCAATAAAAGGCTATATTAAGAATTATACTTAAAAAACTGTAGATAAAATAGAGTAACAATATTCAACTAATAGAAAAGCAAGATAAAGAAAAGAAAAAAAGAACAAAAACCAAAAATGACTGACCTAAGCCTAATACACAGCAATTTACCTTATACTTATTTAAAATTTATTATTATTATTATTATTATTATTATTAGTGTGTGTGCATGTAAGCCACAGTGTACCTGTGGAAGTCTGAGGACAATTGTTTCTCTCCTTCTCCCATGACATGAGTTCTAAGGATTAAACTCAGGTTCTGAGGCTTGTGCAGTAAGTACTTAACCTATCGAGCAGTCTGGATGGCTCTGATGTTATTTAAATGGTGTATACACTAGTTGGCAGAGTAGATTAAGAAACATGACCTACCTATATGCTGTCTATTTTATATTGTCTAGTTTTTGTTTTTTTAGACAGGGTTCCACTACCCTGGCTGGCCTCAAACTCAGAGATCCACCTGCCTCTGCCTCCCAAGTACTGGGATTAAAGAGATATGCCACCTTGACCAGTTATATATATGGTGCTGAGTATCATGCATGTTACTCAAACACTTTCCCAAATGAGCTACATCCCAACCACTCATGTAGCATTTTTAAAATGAAGGACACTAATCATTAGGAAAACAAAATCAAAACCACATGAAGTACTATTCCACACCTACTAGATGGCTACGCAACGAAGACAAAAATAAGTTCTGAGAAAGGTGTGGAGAACCTAGGACCTCCAGGTATCACTGTGTAGAGTAACACGACACTGTCTCCCTCCCTTTGTCAGTACTGGGGATGAACATCTAGGGTGACATGTATGCAAGGCAAGTGCTCTCCCAGTGAGCTAAAACCCCAGGCCCTGCAAGTTTCTTAATGTTAAACACAAATTTACCGTAAGAATCAGCAATTCCACACTTTCATATTTACTGAAGGGGAAGGAAAACGTGTTTACAAAAAAATCTGCATGCAAATAATGAGCATAGTCAGAAGACAAACATTTAGAATGTTTATCAACTGGTTAGCAAATAAAATGTCTATACAGAACACAACTCGTCAGCAAAAACGAGTTAAGTACTCATAAATCTGTGTATGCATGAGCAGTACAGTAAGTAAAAGAGACCATGAAAGGCACATCATGTGACAGAATCCCACTTATATGAAATGTTCATAAAATAAACTGCATAGACAGAAAACAGATTGTTGGCTGCTTCAGCTGGAGTAGGAATGGAAGTAACTGCACAAGGGTACAAAGCTTTTCCCAGTGACAGAAATGCTCTAAAGATCTATTGGGACTGGAGAATGTTCCACTCTGTACTTAACAATCAGTGCATGATACATTTAAAGCAGGTGAGTGTCATGGTGTATACTTTGCATCATAATAAAGCTTTATAAAGGGACCTACCAAAATTGTAAGGCAAAGACTTGTAAAGGCTTTGTAAGCTACACATTCTGTTTTACCCATGTCTCATGCATTTAATAGCATCTTTCCTGGGCCATAATACAGAAATGTCCTTCTCCCCCAAAGGCACTTAACAATGCTACTGAAACTAATTTCGAGTTCTCTATGTGCTTTTTAAGTTCTACTGGATAAGACACAAAAAGAGAAGAATCTGAAATAGTACAAAGGGTATTTTTGTTTAACGAGCAAAGAACAAAATAAGTAAGGGCCCTAAAAGAACAAAAGCAAAGAATAAGAGACTGAGAAGGGAACAATATTCTAACATTACTTACAACTTCTAAACATCAGAAGAAGCATACATTTTCTTACAATAACACAATGCTTACAACCAGTAGCTTGTTCGAGAAAAACAACAGCATAATAACAGAGCTCATGGGATGATTTCTCTTTACACAGTAGCTATCTCCTACCAGAAAGATAAAAAGGGATCTATTCATATACTCTACTACAGTTGCTGCCTAATCAAGCAATTAAACAGCTCAAAGTGTTCAGATACTGTCTCCTCACAACAAGGAAAACTCATTATACAGGAATGAAACATGTCTAGACAGTTCAAGACCAAGTTAGCTTTCTCTTTACATTAATGTACTATACTCTATTGACTATCCAAATTTTATTTAACTTTGTAATTCCACTTGGCAATTTCTCTACAAAAACAAAACATAGCTGCTGAGAAAGACATTCTTCTCCTTACTACAAGAATTCCTTCTATATGTGGTTATCTTCTAAGAGTCATGAGGATGAAAACATGGTTTGTAGCCACGATCTCTTTCCTTCTACCTTCCCTCCTCCCTTTCTCCCTCCTGGATGAATTTTAGTTGGAACTTTAAAAAAAGAATCACCACCTTATAATAATAAAATACATAAATAAGAAATAAATTCAGCAGTGCAATGCCTTAACCACTTGGTCACTTGGTCATATAATCCCAGTACTCAGGAGGCAGAAGGGTCCATCCTTTGCTACACAGAGAAACCCTCCCTCACAAAAACCAGATAAAACCAAATTACTTCCAGAGAATGTCCTGAAAAGTGGACTTTTAAAATTGGCATTTTAAAGCACAAGGTATTGGAGGGTATACATCAGTGATAGTGTGCTTGCCAAGCATGCACAAGCCCCTGGGATTGACTCTCTAGACCCATAACACTTAATAATTAAAGAAAAAAACCCAAGCCTATTAAAACGGGATAGAAAACAATGCACTGTATAATCCTGGTGTGATGGTTAATCTTAGCTGTCAGGTGGACTATATCTGTAATCAATTAAAATCCAAGCAGCTGGACATGTCTGTTGAGGGATTTTCTTGATTGCTTCAATGAGTGGAGATCCACCCTAAATCTGGGCCATACTTTCAGGTGGCAGCCTATATAAAATGACGTAGAGGAATAAAATGACATAGAGGAAGGAAGGAAGCTTTTGCCTGTTTGCCCTCATTCTAACTGGCAAGTTCCTCTATCCTGTTCCTGAGACATCCTTCGCTGGTATTAGAACCTACTTCTCAGGTATTCCAAGAGACCGAAGACTGGTAGCTTTTAAGACTCCAGCACCAGATTGGGACTGCTGAGAAATCCAGTCTCGGGGACTGAACAGCACCTGGATCCCTTGCCTTTCCTTCTGGAGACATCCATAGTTGGATTACTCAGACTACAGCCTGTAAGCCACTCTAATAAATCCTTTATTGTATTCATTCTATCAGTGCTGTTCCTTCAGAGAACCCTGACTAGATACCTTTTTTTTAAGGTTCTATTAATCCCCCCCAAAGGACACAAGAAGAGAAAAGGCAAATAAGATCACATCAAATTAAAAAGCTTCTGCACAAAAGAAACATTCATCAGAGAGAAAACCTAAGAATGGGAGAAAATATTTGCAAATTATATAACCTGACAGGGAGCTAATATTCAGAATACAGGAACTCAAAAACAAACAGCAAAAGAAAGAAAAGAAAAATCAAGCAGCTCAATTAAAAATAGGTAATGAACTTTATTACAGTTTGGATCTGGAATGTCCCTGAAAGTCTCCTGATTTGGAGGAGGTAAGGCCTAGTGTGGAGTCTGGGGGAAGTAGGTCACTGGCAGCATACTTCTTAACTTTTAGCCCCTAGTCCCTCCCTTGTCTTCTTTCTTCATGGCCACAGTGAAATAAGCAGCTTTGCTCTACAAAGCTCTACAGACTGTAATTTCCTGTCTTGTTCACAGGACCATAGCAATGAGGGGGAAGAGGGGCCAAATGAACTACAACCTCTGAAACTGTGAGCAAAAATAAATCTTTGCTCTTGTCAAGTAGTTGTCTCAGATACTGTCACATCAGTGGTAAGCTAACATAACCCAAACAGCCATTTCTCAAAGACAAAGAGTCCATGGGAGTATAAAAAAGTGTTACTAGCATCACTAATCATCAGGGAAATGCAAATCAAACCACACTGAATTATTATCCTATTCCATTAGGAATGCCTATTATCAGAAGTACAGAGAACAAGTTCTGGCAAGGACATACAGAACAGGGAACCCCTTGGGCTGGTGAGATGGCTAAGTTGACCTCCGACCTATACATGCACACTATGGCACACATGTACTGTATCCACATCCCTTCTCAAATCATACAAACACACATTAAAAAGTTTACAAACAAAAAGAGATTCCTACACACCAATGATGTGTATTAGTATAGCCATTATAGAAAACAGTATAGAAATTCTTTAAAAAAAAAAAGAAAGAAAGAGAGAAAGAGAGAAAGAGAGAGAGAAAGAAAGAGAGAAAGAAAGAAAGAAAGAAAGAAAGAAAGAAAGAAAGAAAGAAAGAAACTATCAGATGATTCTGCAATTCCACTATTGAATATTTATCCAAAAGAAATAATTCAGTTTGCCGTAGATAACTGTACTTTTGTGTTTACTATAATACTATTCACAATAGGCAGGGAAAAGGAATAGTCTGTTTACTAGTGAATGAATGGATATAGAAAATGTGGTAAATGTAAACAACAGAATACTACAGAGGATAAAATCCTACAATTTGTGATCCTGTCTGGAAATAGAGATTATGGTAAGTGAAATAAACCAGGGACAAGACAAGTAACTCGTAATCTCCTATGTGGACTCTAACACCGCTGATCATGCAGAAGTTGAGAACAGAAGGAAGACCTAGGTTTGTCAAAAGGCTGCTCTAAGTTATAAGTAGATATGAGTAAGTAGTTCTGGGACGTTAAAGCACAGCAGGGTGACTGCAGGTAACAATTATGTACTGTGTATCTCAAAAGTCCAGCAGGAGGAATTTAGAATATTTTCACAACAAGGGAATGGTTAAGTGTTGGAGGAGATAAATACGTGTAGCCCCATTTCAACAATACAAAATGTATACATGCATCAAAATACCACATGTACCCTATGGATTTTTATGTTACAAATCTGTTTAGAAGTACACTTAATTAAAAACCTAAAAAAGAAACTATCGCTGGGCGTTGGTGGCGCACGCCTTTAATCCCAACACTCGGGAGACAGAGGCAGGCGGATCTCTGTGAGTTCGAGGCCAGCCTGGGCTACCAAGTGAGCTCCAGGAAAGGTGCAAAGCTACACAGAGAAACCCTGTCTCTAATAAAAAAAAAAAAAAAAAAAAAAGAAACTACCAAACTTTAGTTGGGGATGGGGACATAACTCAGTGGTAGAGTGCTTGCCTAGCATACTTGAGGTCCTAGTTCAATCTCAAGCGCTATAAAACAACAAAACAAAACTTCAATTAAAGTTAGTGCTGAAGGGATTGTGGTCATTTTCTCAATCACATCCAGGTTTTTCCATTTTCTAAAAATATAAATTATTTTTATTTAAAGAGATCAGTCTTTTTTAACTTTTCCAAAATTAGGACAACCTAATCTAATTGTCTTCCTTCTGCCCACTTGCTTCAGCCTTTTCCTTTGATTCTTCCCTTTGAACTGATTCCTCCCTGTCTGCTTTCAAGCATGCTCCAGTTTCCCCTATCAACTCCTATACTCTTTCTGTTTTCCTTTCCTGCCAAAATTCTACAATGAGTGCTTTTAAGCTTCCAACTGGTCTTTAACCCTTTACTATTTTACCTTATTCTGTCCACTCATGTGAAAAAGTCTACCAATGTGACTGCCTGTCACTTAAAACTATGTGGGAGCCAGGCATGGTGACAGTCTGTACTGCAGCACTCTGGAAGCTAAAGCAAGAGGCTGTAAATTCAAAGCCAGTCTGGACTACAGAATGAGACTTTGGCTCAAAAGGCAAGAAAATTAAAAAGAAACGAAAGAAAGAAAAGGAAAAAGCAAAACAAATAACCTTTCTGTACCCCACTCAAGAAAACAAAAACCCCTTCCAGGAACCTTTTAGCACTTGATGCTCACGGAGAGCACCCAGGCCAATGGTAAACGCTGGTAAGCCTTCTTCATCATTCGTCAGCTGTTACTTCACTATCTCATGGTTCTTCTCTATTTTGACACAACTATCCTGACTTTCCTTGTTCGCGTCCCTTCTCTGGTTACTTCTCCTTTAACAACTCTTTTCTCTTTACATGAACATTGAGGGGAATGTTTTCACAGCTTCAGTTACTCCTCTAGATCTGGGCTCTCTTCTAACTTGTTCTGTACTTGGCTTCCATATCCACTACTAGTTTCTAATCGACATGATTAAAATAAATCTCTTCAATTGTCAGTCCAATAACAGCACTTCCTAACTACCATATTCGAATTAATAACACCCAAAATTCTCTCAGACTTATTATTATCAGGGGCTATTTTTATTCCTCTTTCCTTCCTTCCAACAGGTCACTAAGTAGACTTGAGCCTTCCATCAAAAAAGCCTCATAACATGGGGCTGGAGAGATGGCTCAGAGGTTAAGAGCACTGACTGCTCTTCCAGAGGTCCTGAGTTCAATTCCCAGCAACCACATGGTGGCTTACAACCATCTGTAATGAGATCTAGTGCCCTCTTCTGGCATGCAGTCATACATGCTGTATACATAATAAATAAATAAACCTTGAAAAAAAAAAAAGAAAGAAAAAGAAACATTTGATTAAAAAAAAAAGCCTCATAGCTTCAAATCTAAATTACTGTAAGAATTATCAGGTCTTTTTTCTGTTATGGGTCTTCTACTGATCCCTATAAATCATCCTGCATAATAACAACTGCCTATAGTGTTCATGGAACAACACTAAAACAGAATTTCCCAAGTTATGTTTAAATTACATAAATCTTAAGGATGCCTTACTCTGTTCAAGTTAGTCTGGCTATAGTGCATGTTAAACTATTTATTGGAAGTCTATACCTAAAAAGGCTCTGAGACTTCAATTATGTTATCTAATTCTGTGAGAGCCCTTTTTGGCTATCATAGTTTTTGGGAGTGATTCATATATGTATATTAAACTACGTAAGCATTGAACACCCTTGTTATCAGGTACCATAATGTTGAGGGGTACTTTGTTGTGAAGGGTGAGAAGCCAGGAATAGTGCTTCATACCTATAATCCTAGGACTTAAGAGGCAGAAGCAGGAAGATCAGGAGTTCACTGCCATTTTCAGCTATAGAGCAAGTTTAAGATTAGCCTAGAGTACATGAGATTATCCCCCCTCAAAAAAGAGAAATAAAAATAAGTAGTCCCAGCTTCTTTTTAATGGGAGAGGAGTAGAGTTGGGAATGTCAAATAATAGTAATTGTATAAATAATCTTATAATAAATCTGCAGTATTTCAGGTTCTGATCTTCTCCCTATGCACACATATGTATATGTAAACATATACATCTGTACTTTTATTATAGCTGAGAAATGAATTTGCCCTGAAATCAACAACAAAAATGCAAACAATGAGGGCTGGATTCTAGCATCCTCTTTCTACTGTCCATATACACTATACTGCCTCCGAATTAACAGGAATGAATACATACATAGATGATGCATATACTTTGGAATATATAGATCTTCTAGCTAATGATTTCTGGTGGACTTTCTAGTCTAAATTCATTTTCTCAAATGTAAAATAGAATTATTGTGAAGATTAGAGTGAAATTATAAACATTACTGCTATTAACATTCAGCATTTACATAAAATGTAAATATGTATTAGTGCTTTGGAAAACAAACTGAACAACAGAAAGCAAATGAAATATAACTACATCTTGTGCCAAGTTTAGATTGATTAAATAATTTACCATCCAAACCAAGACACTACTGAAAGGGAGAAGAGGTATTATGAAAAATTATGCTAGGACAACAGGCATTATCTAAGTCTGTCCTACCCAATCAGGATATATGGGTATTTGTCCTCAGTTCTAATGTTTACTGTCCTACATCTATTTTTTCAATAATTTCTTTCTATAAAAATTATCAACTACTCATTGAATGAATAAAATGAATAAACTACAGACACATTATAACATGAATAAACTTCAACTATATTATGCTAAGTGAAGGAAGCTAAAATTAAAAGGCAATTTTCATGACATTCTAAATAGCAAAAGTATAAATGTGGAAGGAACCATCAATAATCCGCAGAGACTGTAGGCAGGGAAAAGTTTACTCCAAAAAAATAAGGAAACTTTTGAGGAAGAGAGATGTTATATGTTTTAATATGGTAATGATTGTACCATTATATGCAAGTGATAACTCATAAAAATAGTATCTCAATAGCCCACCTTTAAGGAAATCGGGGAATAAGATAGGTGTGTAGTTCAGCGGTAGACAATGTGTAAGGACTTGGACTCAATCCCCAGCACAAGGGAAGTAGGGAGAACCTATGTCTTTTCACTAGCATTCTTAGACACCATGCACTTACTTGACAGAAATGAGGAACTATGGGCTCATACCCACTCTCTTCCCTTTAGAAACTAGTCTACTCTGGAGTCCTGAAAGTTTCAGAACCATTCCTTAAAATACCTAGATTATACATTTGTACTGAATGGAAATTACCAAAGCCAGACCAACTGGTTCTAGTACTCAACCGTGTGGGTTGGATCTGACTCTGCAGACCAAGCTGAAGATACTCTCAGTGCCCTTTTTATGCAATGGCATGTGGGAGTTTTAAAAGCTGAATCAGCAGAGGCCTCTGGGCTCCTTCCATGCTCTCTCAACTCTCTGGGAACCTTACTGCTCACTGTATAGTAGTATGTGCCACAGCTTACTGAGTAAAAACTAAACTCTTTTCAAACTTAAAACCAGTGTAGCTTAAAGATCAGGTACAGCCGGACAGTGGTGGCATACACCTTTAATCCCAGCACTCGGGAAGCAGAGCCAGGCAGATCTCTGTGAGTTCGAGGCCAGCCTGGTCTACAGAGCAAGATCCAGGACCAAAACAACACAGAGAAATCCTGTCTCAACACCCCCCCCCCAAAAAAAAAAGATCAGATACAAAAGAACCAGGCTAAATTTCCCACCTTCCCTCTCGAACTATCTATGTAACTCTGGAAATAGCTGTTTTAGTTTCTTCATTAATAAAAGTAGATGTTTATTTATGTAATTTGCCTTGACTTATTCCAAAAGAATGAAAAAAACCTACAAATAACAAAATAGGACCTTTAATAGAGGATAAAATTGGAATAAAGAGAAACAAGAATAAATAATCATCAAGCTGCAGAAGCTTAATCTTAAGAGAAAATTTTTTCTTTGAGACAGAGCTCACTATATAGCCACTGACCTGGAACTTGGTATATAGTAAAGGCTGGCATCTGCGTCCTGAGGACAAAATTCAGGTCACTGGGTTTGGTAGCAAGTGCTTCTACCCACTGACAGAGCTCTTCAGTCCAAATTTACTTTAAAATTATTATTATTGTTCTTGGTGGTAGTGTTGGTAATGGTGTTGGTGGTAGTGGTGTGTGTGTGCCTGCTAGAAACAGGACTTCTAAAAGGCAAATATGTCTAGAGGGCTGTGGTACAAGGCCACTTTTACTGGCTATAAGAGAGATCTCTGGCACAGAGCTCTTCTTAAAGAGTTGAAAGTGTTTATGCCTGAGATGAGAGTGAGTTCTCCTTAGGCAAGGGATATACTTTTACATATAAAGCAAAAAACAACACAGTGTCTTCTGGAGGCAAACTGAAATAAACCAGAATAATCTGGGGAAAGTAACTTGAGCCCATGGAAACTGTGGCATGGTTCATGCCAAATTTCAAAGCAACCTTCCTGCAAAGGCCACTGGACATAGAATTTGTGTGTGATGGTGTACTTTCCCAGATTTAAACTAATGAAAAGGAAATAAACAAAATAATAAAACATAGCATATTCCACATTTAATTCACTACCTACTGTATGTCAAAATATGGATAAGTAATATATGCCTTATTTCTGAGAAGAATGACAAGAAAGCCAATAGAAATTAATTATAGTAACAAAAAAGTCATGGTCAGTATTGGTTATTAGAAGACAGAAGCAGTGTATCTCACGGAGCACTGAAGTATTTGGAATATATCCCGGGTCACCTTAGACCTGAGTCCTGATGACAAATGGAAAATTTTTTAATGAAATAAAAGGGGGCTGGAGAGATGATGGTTCCGTAGTTAAGAGCATGTACTGTTCTTCCAGAGGATCCAAGTTCAATTCCCAACACCCACAACAGGTGGCTCACCATCACCTGTACTCCAACCCTAGCGGCATTCGATACCCCTGCCCTCTGTACTCAGGTACACATATCTACACAGACACTACATATAATTCAAAATAATAAAAATTAAATTTAAAAATGAGATAAAAGAGAGATCTCTAGGACAACCATAGTAAAAGTTTTATGCATTCAAAAACAAGAATCTAGGGCTTATTTTCAAGTCTTCTAAAAAAAAAATTTGATCAATTTGAACATAAATAGAAAGCCAAAAGAGAGAAAGTGATAATGACCATTACTGGAAATAGATTAAGCTGACAACATCCATCCCAGTGATCAACTACAGCATTACAGAAGAGAAAGCTGGAGATATACTTCCTGGGATACAACAGGAAATGTTTTACAACACTACTACTAATAGATATTTTTGCAATGCAATCTAATGACCACTTTCTACCAGTGATCAGTTTAAAAGAAATAATAATAGTACAGGAGGAATTTTTTATTGCCACCAGGTATTATTCGTTACTTTTCTCAGTGTTCTGACAAAAAGCTAACTTAAGGAAGGCTTACTATGGCTCACAGTTCAAGAGTGTAGTTCATCACGTTGTAGAAACCATGGCGGCAACAGCTTGAGAAGCTGGGCACACTGCATCTGAAGGTAGAAAGCAGGAAGGGAGGAAGTCTGCTGCTCAACTCTCCTTCTGATTCAGTACCAGATCGAAGAATGGTGCCATCCACATTGATGGTGAATCTTTCTACTTCAGTTAACATAATCTAGATAATCCCTCAACAGGCATGCCCAGAGACTTATCTCCTAAGAGATCCTAGATCTTTTCAAGTTGGTAATTAATAACCATTATAAAGAGCAACTACAAAAATTTGAAAATGGAAGTATCTGGAGACAGGACTTACTTTCTTGAATAGATACTTTGCAAGGAAAAAAGTTTTACTGCTTTAACTTTCTAATTAATACCTAATTTAATAATGAAGTGTTTAAGCCATTTGCTCTCAAATAGATTATGCAACACGTTTGTCCTGGTTAAGGTTTCTGCTGCAGTGATAAACACCATGACAAAAAGCAACTTGGGAAGGAAAGGGTTTATTTCCTCTTCCACTTTACAGTCCATCATTAAGGGAAGCCAAGGCAGGAACTTGAAGCAGAAACCACAGAACAGTGCTTACTGGCTCCCTCCCAAGCTCACACTCAGTCACCTTTCTTATACAGCTCAGGCCTAACTGCCTAAGAATAGCACTGCCTACAGGCCAATCTAAAGGAGACAATTCCTCAACTGAGGCTCCTTCTTCCCAGATGACTAGGTCTGTGTTAACCAAATTAGCCAAATAACATTTCAAAAATTTTCAAAGAAACAATACGTATTTGTTCATACTGAGAACTGAACCTAAGGCCTTGCATACACCAGGCAATTAAGTGTTCCACCACTGAGCTATGGTCCCAGCTTTTTTCTGGTTTTTGTTTTGTTTTGTTTTGTTTTATTTTATTTTAACTTTCCTTTTGAGACAGCCCTCAAATCTGCACTCCTCTGCCATTAGCCTTCAGAGGAGCTGTGATTACAGGCCTTTGTGTCTTCCTGTCTTGTTTTATAAACAGCAACTCTTATTTTAAACAATTATATTTACTAAATTTATAACAAAATAAACTTGGCAAATACGCAGGGATTGACAGCCGTCCCTACAAAGACTTCTAAAGCAGGCTCCTGTCAGTAAAAGTGGAAACTGACTACTATCAGCATCCTTAATAAGATGTGTGTGCTAAGGCCCTGCATATGCTAGGCAAGTGCTCTACCACTAAGCCATATCCCTTTAAAACATGATTCTGTATTATTCTTTCAATCTTTAAAAACTGACATATTATGAATATAAAATTTTAGTTTTATCCAAGATTGAGTGAGGGAGCAGGCTCAAAGTGCTTGCTGCCAAAGCTGACTACTTGAGTAGGAAGCTCGAGTGAACTGCAGGTCATCATGGCATGCTCACATGGGCACACACACACTAAATGCAAAAACAATTAGTGACGTTGTAATTTTCTTGTTATTAAGCTACAAAGAAAAGGCCATATGATGAAAAGGGGAAATACAGATACAGGGCACTTCAGGCAAGTGTAATCTCAGCAAAGGGAGGGCTAGGGTAGCAGGAACTGGTCTCAAAAAACAAAAGGAAAACAAAAAGCCCCAAAGTCAGAGTTACTAAGTTTGAATTCTACTATAGTTTTTTGTTTGTTTGTTTGTTTGTTTTGTTTTTTGAGACAGGGTTTCTCTGTGTAGCCCTGGCTGTCTGGGAACTCTATTTGTAGATCAGGCTGCGGGCTGGCCTGGAACTCACAAAGAGCCACCTGCCTCTGCACGCCCCGCCCTGCCCCTCACAGTGCTGGGATTAAAGACATTCACTACCACGCCCAGCACTACAGTCATTTATTAGGTGTGTGATCCTACTTGCTATTTCCACAGGAGGGACTAAAGAAACCATCCATTAGTATGTGGAGTGTGTAGAAAATTTCTTAATAAAGAAAAATGAAAAAAAAAAAAAAGAAACTATCCATTTGGTCACAGTGTTTCTCATAACAAAAAATAAATCATGTGAAAGAATACAAAGTAGTTATAAAGAGCTGGGTGAAGTGACACGGCTTTGATCCCAGCACTTGGGAGGCAGAGGCAAGTGCATCTCTGTGAGTTCAAGGCCAGCCTGGTCTACATAGTGAATTCCAGGACAGTCAGAGCTACATAGTGAGACCCTGTCTTGTGAAAACAAAACCAATTATAAAAAGAAAACTTGCCGGTGTTGGTGGCGCACAGCTTTAATCCCAGCACTTGGGAGGCAGAGGCAGGCAGATCTCTGTGAGTTTGAGGCCAGCCTGGTCTACAGAGCTAGTCCAGGACAGGCTCCAAAACTACAGAGAAACCCTGTCTCGAAAAAACCAAAAAAAAATGGGGATTTAGCTCAGTGGTAGTGGCTTGGCCTAGCAAGGGCAAGGCGCTGGGTTGGGGCCTGGGGGCGGGGGGGGGGAGGGGGGGGAGAAAGAAAGAAAGAAAACTCTGAAGCCATTCTAGGAAGAACTTTTGGTGTTATATATAGTGTCCCCCTACCTCCTCACAGCAACTAGTAGTTTCTTACCTCATTGCTGGTCATAGCTTTAAACTTCCCAACCTTTCTGGTTATGAAATTCTATCATCCCAAGGTTTATAGCATGAAGAACAGACAAACAAGCAAGTATAATGCAGTATGTTAAGTGTGATGGCTATTCTTGGTTGTCCACTTGACTACATTTGGAATGAACTACAATCCAGAAATAGAGGGTACACTTGTGATCTGGATCTTGAGGCAGGAAGGCACACCTTTCATCTATCTAGAAGTCTAGATAAGGACAATGGAAGGAGGAAGAGACTGTGCATTCTTCTTTCACCCGCTTGCCCGCCTTGTCAACACGTCCATTCCTTCACTGGCACTGGAGCCTGCTTCTTCATGATTCTGCCATACAGCATGTACAGAAGACCAGCTAAGCTCCCCAGCCTCGTGGGACTGAGCAACTACTAGATTCTTGGACTTTCCATTTTTGGACTGCAGACTGTAAGTCATTCCAATAAATTCCCATATATATGGGGGGGGAGAGGGAGGGGGAGGGGAAGAAGGTAAGGGAGGGAGAGAGGGGGAGAGGGAGAGGGAGAGGGAGAGGGAGAGGGGGAGGGAGAGAGAGAGAGAGAGAGAGAGAGAGAGAGAGAGAGAGAGAGAGAGAGGAGAGAGAGAGGGAGAGAGATTGATTGATTCATTCTATACGTTGTATGACCCTAGAGAACCCTAATACAGATTTTTGGTACCAGAAATGGGGTACTGTAACAGACCTGACCATGTTTTTGGAAGGACTTTGGAACTTTGGGCTAAAAGCGCCATTCAGTGTTAAGAGCACTGAGGGATATTCTGTGGAAGCTTGGATAAAATAAGAATGTTGAGAGTAGTACAGAGCATGGAGGCCTGGCCTGTGAAGTTTCAGAGGGAAGTTTAAAGACACTAACAGGGCCATTTGTTATTCTGAACTAAGATTCTGTTCCAGTTAGCTGAGGCTGAAGAATCAGCTGTTGTTAACAAGATACCAGAACTACTAAAGCTAAACTTTGCTTTGCTGGAATACTTGATGCTGGTTAGCTGGAGCTAAGAAATTAGTGGTGACTAAGAAGAGACCAGCATCACTGAGGTGAAATCTTCTGGAAAGTATTTCCTGAGAGTACAAAGAAGCTGTCTTCCAGAGGTGGTCAAAGTTGTACCTCGTGCTGGCAGCCAGACTTGGTAATGTGTAAGAGTCACCAGGTGGTTCTGGTTTTGAGGGCATGAAGAGCAGCTGAGGCTTGGCACTGTGAGAGGCCACTGGTGAAGGTGCAGCCTCAGTGGCAGTTGAAGACCAGGACTGAAGGGGTCATGCAAAGAAGTTGAGGCTTGGCACCATGAAGAGAGCCTATGAAAAACTACTGGTGCAAGTGAAGCCCAGGTGCAGCAGAAGAGCCCAGTGTTTTGGAGGCGCCAGTACCATGGGATGACCACCAAGAACGCAGCAGCAGTGGAGTGGAGCCAGCTGGAGCCTAGAAGACAGGCTATGTGTGCTGCAGAGGGCAGAGCCTGAAAAGTGACCCAAGCCCTTTGGAGGAGTCCAGAAGGTCATGAGTAAATCCCAGAATGTTGGACATTGAGTTATTTATACTGTTGGAGTTTGGTTTTTCTTGCTTCAGATTGTGACAGTGCACTGATTCTTCCCTCTTGAAAAAAGTATTTAATTTAATTTTGATCAGCCAGAGATGAAAGACGTGAATTTGGCGCACGTCTTTAATCCCAGCTCTTGGGAGGCAGAGGCAGGTGTATCTCAGTGAGTTTGAGCCCAGCCTTGTCTAGAAAGCGAGTTCCAGCCAGGAATGTTAGATACACAGAGAAACCCTGTCTCGAAAAACAAACAAAAAGAGTGAAATTTTAATGTGTTTGAATTTGTAAAGACTGTGGGACTTCTAAAGTTATTTGTGAGATCTTGGGGGTGAATAAGAAATGAAGGGTTGTGGCTTAATAGTGATGTGTTTGTGTGTCAAGTTGACCAGGGGTCAGTTGTGCTGGCTAGTTTTGTGTGTCAACTTGACATAAGCTAGAGTCACCAAAAAGGAAGGAGGCTCAATTCAGGAAATGCTTCCACGAGATCCAGCTGTAAGGCATTTTCTCAATTAGTGATCAATGGGAGAAGGCCTTGCCCATGGTGGGTGGAGCCATCCCTGGGCTGGTGGTCCTGGGTTCTGTAAGAAGGTGGGCTGAGTAAGCCATGGAAAGCAAGGCAGTAAGTAAGCAGCTCCCCATTCATGGCCTCTGCATCAGCTCCTGTCTCCAGGGTCCTGCCTTGTTTGAGTTCCTGTCCTGATTTCCTTCAGTGATGAACAGCAATGCTGAAGTTTAAGACTACTAAACCCTTTCCTCCCCAACTTGCTTTTTGGTCATGGTGTTTCCTCACAGCAGTAGAAACCCTAACTAAGATATTAAGCTTGGTGATGGTATTACTGAAGATCTATCCAAAAGCTTGGCAAGAAAACTGCCTTTTTTTTGTTTTGTGTTTTGTTTGTGTGTTCTTGGGTTATTTGTTTTTGTGGTGTGTGTGTGTGTGTGTGTGTGTGTGTGTGTGTTTTCCCCTTTGAGATAGTGTATCTCTATGTAGCCCTGGTTGTTCTGAACTTGCTATGTAGACTAGGCTGGCCTGGAATTGACAGAAATCTGCTTCTGCCTCCTGGGTGCTGGGATTAAAGGTATGAGCCACCACACTCACCGAGAAAACTGCTCTTTACATTAAGTTATGCAATAGAAAATGGGTTTGGAGAGATGGCTCAGTGGTTAAGAGCACTAGCTGCATTCTTAAAAGACCTGGGTTCAATGCCCAACTCCCACATGGAGGCTCAGAACCATCTGTAACTCCAGTCCCAGGGGATTCAAAGCCTTCTTCTGTGCCATCTCTGTGGTCACCAGGCACACAGGTGGGTGCACAGACAAAATACCCATACGCATCAAATAAATACCATTAATTTATTTTTAAAAAAGAAATAGAAGCCGGGCGTTGGTGGCGCACGCCTTTAATCCCAGCACTCGGGAGGCAGAGCCAGGCGGATCTCTGTGAGTTCGAGGCCAGCCTGGGCTACCAAGTGAGCTCCAGGAGAGGCGCAAAGCTACACAGAGAAACCCTGTCTCGGAAAACCAAAAAAAAAAAAAAAAAAAAAAAGAAATAGAAAATAGGTTTAAAGCAAGTTATTTACAAGCTCATCTTTTAAAAACGTTTTGAATTAAAACACAATTATACCATTTCCCCCTTCCTTTTGTTTCCTCCAACCCTTTCCACGTCAGTTCCTCTCAAAGTCCTGCTTCTTTTTGTGATTGTTTTACACATATGCATACACACACCTAAGTATATAAACACTACCTGCTTAGTCTGATTAGTGTTATATACATGTATGTATATGATTTCAAGGCTAACTACTTTGTACCAGACAATCAATTAGGAGGCTCATCCCAGGGGAAGACTATACTCTCTAACTCTCAGTATTCCCTGGTTACTTACAGATCATCTTACAGTTAACATAGCTTCTACCCAACAGGATTTGCACTGTGATTCTCAGTGAGTATTTTTAATCACTATGTAAAGTTTACTTTCATAATTATTAAAGTATCAAAACAGAGCAGACATATGCATCCCAGTTCAGAGCAGCAAAACTTATCCTAAGAACAAAAAACTCCCTGTGGTTTATTTAATACTAAGTCAGATTCAAAAGGACTGCACCATTCTCTAAATTTGGGATTTAGTCTTGAGATTTACAATTCTCTAAATTGAGAATATTTAGTCACAAGTCGGTAGGAGATGGGCTGCTCACAAGGATAGTACACTCATAAAATGAAAAAGACAGTGATCTGTCAGGAAGGAACACTAATAAAATTCAAAGACATTTAGAACTGTCAAGTTATGAGGGTCAACTATAACAAACACTAAACTGTGCCATGTAAAGTCAGTTTTTCTTTCAGATAAATGATAAGTTGGTGTATTACCTTTGGGGTTTGTTTGTTTGTTTGTTTGTTTGTTTTGGGGACAGGGTCTCAGGGAGCCCAGAATGGTCACCAAATTGCTATGTAGCTGAAGAGGACCTTGTCCTGTCTCCGCCTCCCAAGTGCGGGGTTTCAGGTATTACCAAGCCTGGGCTTTGACTTGTCTTGAAGTTAGATATGGTCATGTGGCTCTGATCAATGAAGCCTTTAAAAAGGCTTCCCCCGCCTTTTTTTTTTCTAAAGACAGTCTCATACCATACCTCACACTAGCCTGTAACTCACTATGTAGATCTAGGCTAGCCTTGAACTCACTCAATCCTACTTCAGCTTACCAAGTGCTGGGATTACAGAAGTCAATTTACCATACCCTACTTTAAATAACGACCAGTTTGTGATTTCTACCAGTTTCACCTTTATCATGACAGCCTGCCATAGGTCAGAATATCAGAACTCTGCAGATACATTCCTGAGCAAGGCCAACACAGAACAAAGCCCCCAGACAAATGTGCATCCCGAATCAAGGCAAAACAAAGCGCTGTTGTTTAACCTAAGACCTGGGGACTGTTTCCTACTGCAAAATAATTTAGTCCTTCCATACTGATAAGCCATATAAGTAACGTTTTGAGTACAGAATGTTTAGTCCGTCCCATTAAATGAGATGTAAACTGATGCTCCCAAAGAGACATAATTTCTTTCTAAGTATTACTTAAGTTTCCAAACAAACAGGTCTGTCAATAAGAGTAAAAATTATTTATATGTAGTATCAGTAAACCAATAACTCACTCAATGAATGTCACCCCATAAAGGTTGAGAAATGGTCTGCCAACCTCTCTTCAACTCAAAACATACTTTCCAGGTGAGAATCACTCCGCTTTCCATGTCAGCCATCAGGCAATTATTAGGCCTAGTGTAGGGAATCACATAATACATATTTTTTTCCTTTTTTCTTTTTTAAAGAGACAGGGTGTCAGTGTGCAGCCCTGGCTGTTCTGAAACTCACTACATAGACCAGGTTGGCCTCAAACTCAGAGAGATCCATCTACCTCGGCCTCCTGAGAGCTGGGGTTAAAGGAGAACTATTCTTGAACTACTTCTTATTTGAGAACCAGGATGTCCGAAACAAAAAGGCCAGGGATGTTTTCAGCTACTATCCCGTGAATCCTCCATGGATAAAATGCCAACTTTTGGTCAGTACATAAGCTCTATGTTTACTACAAGAGTATATTCTGTTGATGATGGTAGTAAGTAGTGCAGGGAACAGGCAGGGTACAGGTTTTTCTAGTGGTGAACATAATTATATTGCGGGATTAAGCAGCACAGACAGGGAAGTGCTTTCATAGTTCAGAAAGGCAGATCCAGAAGTGTGGATGCTTCACTACCACTCCATAACATTTCTACATTGTAGGCTGTATTCTGGTTGGTCTGTACTCTGAATTCTTTCCAGGTACTTGGAACATGTGGAACATTCTTGCAAGCTTGTTTTCCTCAACAATCACCCATTCTTTCATTTCTTCATTCACTTAATAGCAAGTATCAAATGCACCTGCTGAATTAATGACCACTGGAGGCCTAGGGAAATACATGTGCTGAGTTAATGACCACTGTAGCCCTAGGGAAAGCCCTAATCCTATGGGGGGAAGGGGTGGCACTTTTACAGATAACCTCAGAAGAAATCCTTCTAATCAATTCACACTAAGATGTGAAAAACTGTTTCTTTCCCTCCTCTTCAAAAGCGTCCCCTTGAAAAGTTCAGAGATTTTACAGGTTCACCACTTCTCAAAACTGGAAAGACCTTGGAGATAATTTCAGTTTACAGATGAGATTAAATGACCTGAATCCCAGGAACACTGAATTGTTAACAGGAGAGCCTGGTTAGAGCTGTGACTTCAAATAAGAATGCCTACTAATGCAGCTGCAAACGGAGTCTCAAGAGTAGTGACAGAAGAATCATATGCAGGTCATGGGTATCTGGGAAACTAGCTCAAGGCAAAAGAATTTCAGGTAATGAATAACACAAAGAAAGGAGTCGTCACAGGGGAAGGGAGTCACACAAGACCTTTCAGAACAGCCTTTACTCCATCTCTACACTCAAAATGACTCAAAAGCAAGTTCAATATATTTAACAAAAACATTTCCAAAGAATATACTTAGAAAGAACAAGAAACAGCAAGCACAGCATTTGAACCTGCTAAGGAAAAGTCAAATTAGATCCTATCCAATCACCACAGTACGCTCCTGGTTTAAGGTATGCCTTTAAAGTCTGCTTTCCTGAAGATGTGGGTGAGAGACCCTCCCTCAAAAAACTAGGTGGACAGCTTCTTAGGAACTTCCAAGGCTGCCCTCTGCCCTACAGACACACCTGGGATGCTGAAGCACAAAGATTACCACGGTTACCAGCCAGTCTACACCACAAAAAATGAAGCCTTGTTAAAGAACAGAAACAAGAAAGAAAGGAAGTAGTTTTTTTAATGGTTTTATAGACTGGGAAATCCAAGATTCAAAGGCCACATCTAGTAAGGGCTTTCTTCCTACAATAACATGGTGGAAGATGGGGTGGGGGGTAAATGAAAAAGTGGGGGGGAAAAAAAGAGGATAGTGTATAGTTGGAACTGGGATTATAGACTTGTGACACCTCACCTACCCTTTGGGGGCTTTTTTTAAAATGTGGGCTCCAGGATCAAACTCGGATTTATCAGGCTTGCATCCTAACTGACATTTGGGGTAACTGTTTCTTATGAGGATCTGTGTGATTGTAACATGTTTATAGGTACTCCAGCCTGTGGTCAGTAGACTGATAGTATCACCCCCTCCTCAAGAGTTTCACATCCCCAAATGTCCTATAGAGGGGAAAATGCACCCCACAGAGACCCAAAGACATAAAAGTTCACAAACTCCCAAATGCTTGTGTGCCCGAGAGCTCTGTGTATGTCTATGTATGTGTGTATCAGATCTCTGACATGTCTCATTTACAACATTCCCCAGTCTTGCTTCATATAATATTAACCAACACGAACTTTCAAAAGACCAGGCCTACTGTTCCCAATAGAAGTAATTTTTTTTTCTGGATCCCTAGTCTTTGAATAATTTCCTCGAAAACATACCCTACCTCTCCTTCTATTAAATGTCTTATAAAAGCCTTTCAATTGTTGGCTCTACAGCAACTTTACTCAGTTCAGGCTATCATTCAGATATCTACTACACCAACGAAGGAAGAGATCACATATGGTTTTTGTTACTAATTTCACACCAAATTAACTTCGTATTTGTTGCCTGGCACATTTCTTGCATATAGCTGACTAGATTCAGTACTGTGCTGGGCAACGAGGCAATCAAAACCTTGGTAGGCGATGACTGAAGTTTAAAGGCTTTGGTATTAATAAGCGTGAACGGCTGACTACTCATGAAGTGGTTTGCTTTGGGGCTGCATTTCTTTTCATGGAGTTATGTACATTCATTTCAAATACAAAATAGTGCACCACAGTTTTAAAGGAACATATGTTTCCAGCTGTTCTCCACAATCTCTAAAAAGAGACCCTACAAATTTTATCAATTCTATTCATCTTAGAAACACCTAATTTGGGGGGAGGGGCCGGGCACAAAACTTAAGTGTGGTCAATATGAGCAGAGAATGTCACTGGTGTGTGGGGCTGATTCCTGTGTATACAAAGGTGTAGTCACATAAATATCTCCGAAACTGAAGTAAATAAAAAGAAAACACTTTGTACAGTAGTAAGAGCGAGACAGATGAGGCCTCCGTGGGTTCCGAGTGTATCAGTGTAACCTTGCACATGTTACTTGACTTCCCTGAGCCTGTTTCCTTGTGGAAACGACGATAATAACACTACCTATTCCAAAGCAACGCTCTGAAAACAATTCAGCACATAGAAAACAAAATAAATATCACTCATCATAGTTTATTACAAGGCCAGCTAATGGCCAAGTAAAAGCCTCCATGCATGAACTTCTGACTTGAAGAAGCTGATTGAAAAGAAGAAAAATTCTGAATGATGTCACCCAAGTTGCAGGCATTAAAGAGGACTAGTATCTCAGAATACTTAAAAGTACGAAACGGGCGACAATTACAGAACTAATTTCTCTTCCAACTACTCCTTCTCCAAAATCTGCAAAGAAACTGATACAGATATGTTTCAAGGAACTTTATAAGCCATTAGAAAACAACTCAACTCTTTGTTATCTCCATACGTAAGCCCAGTTAAGCGCCTAGGTACAATTACAGAATAACTTTTCAGAAAGTACAACGAGGTTTTAAACGTTGCAGTCAACAATTCTTAGGCAGCTATGTCAAAATTTCTGTCCTGAGAAACAAAAGCCGATCTGTCTGGGAACCAAAAAAAATCCCTCCGAAAATAAGGAAATGCCTCAGCCGGGCCTAGGCAGCTCTCGCGAAAACCTGTCTTCCTCGCACAGCAACGCTCTCACGCGTCCCGTCCTTCCCTTCCTTCCCC